>MU123846.1:0-11553 GCA_014904935.1 Melanogaster broomeanus | reverse complement strand
GGTGCAGGTGATGGCCAAGCATATGTAGATTAGTATATAAGTGGAGTAGTTTTAGTACATAGAGGATAGGCTTTCTTGAACTGAGACTTATTGCTATCAAACTCTCAAATCTCTAAAGCTTACTCCTATCTATTCTTGACTACCTCTTATGTGCTTCAGCCATGACTTTTGACTCAATGCCTACAAGTTCACTGGTGTCACAGGGATACTCACCAAATATGTCAGATCCTCAAGAAATATTGTACTTTCATGCCAGACACCTAACTTCACCATGGTAATCAGTGCTAATCACTGCACTCCTCTGTATTGTACTATGGGGCCTCATGAAGGACAGCAAAATCTTGCAAGTGGCAACACTTCCTAATATTGAAGGGGAAGAAGAGCTTGAGGGTGGATGAGATTCAATTAGTGTCAACTTATCCATGAGACCCATGAGACCCATGAGAGATTACCTGCTGCCCCTCAGTAACCTCCAAGGTTACCTTGGGTATAGGGGTATGTATTGATAACCCCTGGGGGTCAGGGGTAGGGGTAATGGGGGGTAGGGGTAGGGGTCAACATCAGAGTACCCAGGGGTTTACCCCTGCTGATCCCTATAGGGGAGATATGTTCCCATCCCTGGATGAAGAAGAACGTGACGAAAGCCACACGGATCGTGACATTTTTCAATGGATCTCATTACTGGGGTGGTCAGCTCAAGGAAGAAGCCAAGAAGAACAATGTTACACGTACCTTGAAGCAGAACTGTGAATCGTGCTGGTATGCATTGATTTTGCAGGCTGTTAGTGTGAAGGCACATAGGTAGGCCACGTTTTGTACTATTCTGCAAACCCGAAGCCCATATCTTATATTTAAATAGACAGCCACTCTCGATGACCTGTATTCGACCCGATGCAATGAAGAGAACTGACGGATTCTCACCGGTGGCCTCAGACGTAATCAATATTGTCATTCGTGATGCTGAGTTCTGGCCAGCAATGGACCAGCTCATCAAGACTGCGAAGCCTCTGGTGGATACTATTGGAAACTGCGAGACGCGCGAGGCATCCTTGGCATCTTGCATGCTTGAGCTCATCTGAAGCACTAGGAAGATGTCGCAGCTCACACTAGACCCCGCCGACAACACTGCATTCTGGATCCATGCAAAACATATTTTCAACCGTTGTTTTCACGCCATGAATACCGATCACCACTCCCTCACACTCTTCCTTCACCCCCTGTGTCGCAAACTTGCAATTACACAAGCAGCAAGTGGCCGTAATTTTGAGTTCATGGTCAAGACGGCTTTGTCGATTGCAAAGCAATGGAGATGGAGTGAAACAGAGGCGAAGAATCTCGTATATAACCTCAAGGAGTATCACAAATGCACTGGAGTTTTCGCGGGTGGTCAGGCTAATGCCCTTGATTGGTGGGAATGTCTTGCCATTACTGCGGAGCAGTGTCCACTCAAGGCAATGGCGGTAATCCTTCATTCAATCACGCCTCACGCTGCTGATGTCGAGAGATACTTTTTGGGCCTTGGGGGTACACAGTCTGTCAAGCGCTGTAATCTCACTGTTGAGACTTTCGAGGCCCTCAGCAAGCTGCGATCAAGTTATGCACACCATCTGTACAAGATGAACCAAGCCGTGGGAAAATTGACTCACCACAAACATGCACACATGCACACCCGTCCTCAAGTTGGAATTGATGTTGCGTTGGCTGGAGAACTGGAGAAGAATTTCGCATGGGTCCCACCATTGATTGTTGACTCAGAGGGCTCAGATGACGACAACGAACGCCTTGCAGGTCCCGAGGCAGTCACTGATGAGGAGTTAATGGAGGCATTCGAGGCCCTCGATCGTGAGATGGAAGAGATCAGGAGACAGGGTATCATCTCGGGTTCTCAGATTTTGGATCCAGAGATCGAGCTTGGTGGAAAGGAAGTGCTAAAGGGTGAGGTATATGACTGGAAGGAGTTGGATGCAGTCAATAAGGGCACAACGCCGAGTGGATTTGTTGAGGAAATCTCCGTCCTTAGCAAGTCGACTGTTGAAAGTTCATGGGATATCAGAGCCCTACTGTCTTCCGAGGGTGTCTCGTCCTCGAAAGCCTAGAGTACAACAGTCCTTGTATATTGCCACAGTCCATACCACTCGAATAGATTGAAACGATGCTCAAAATAATTTTGCCACATTTTGCCATTCTGCCAAATGCCATTCTGCCATTCTGCTGGCAGATCCGACCTTGAAATAATTCTGCCCACAGCACTACCCAGTTCCAACGCCATGATCTAAACCGTATCTACTGTCCACAGTGTCCAGGTTACCAATGCACCCATCTCTCTAGACTCCTCAGGAACTCCATGATAATGAGACCTTGCGGTATCTCGTGATCCACGAGCACGTCAGTGCCCGTACCTCAACATAATCAAGGGTCCAGAATCCACCGATCGGGCCAGGATTAATCAGACATACGGAGAGACAGCTACCTCCACCGCGACTCAAGTACTCAAGCCTTGTTGAATTCTAGGTAGTTATACAAGCTCAACTGTTCCGTGTACATTGCTTTCAGGTTGCTGGCAATCTCTGTAATGTTGGCCTCAGGGATGAGGAAGTTCAAGGCGGACCTCTGATCTCGAGCTCAAAATGGACGCGATACGTTAACCACCAAGCATCGCTCGATGAGCCCTGATGAGTGTTACTACGCGCTTGGGGGCGCGTTGCCTTTCGGACGGGCCTCATTTGCTGCATGCATGTCCCCGACTAATAACAAAGGTCGGGGTGCACTTTCGGACATCAATTCGGAAGGTTTTGCTGAATAGTGGGCCCCAATTCGTGGGCGAGTTGTGGGGCAAAGTGTCAAGATTACCAGATGGTGCGTCACTAAAGACGACAGGAAGTGTCGCCTTGCAAGCGAGCAAGGTGCTGTCACAGGGGTCTCTCAGCATAAATGACTCAGAGGGGCGCCAGCTACATACCCTGAGACTGAGCAATGGGACGCTTAGCGGACAATGCCGCAACTCCGGGGTTTGCTCTTGTAGCTGAGTCACACACAAAACGCTAGGGGGGTGGATGTCAGCTTAGTCTCCACAGCACCACTGAGTCCTTTACGTCGAGGGCTCCTCACGCTGTGTATGGATTTACTCCTGAGAGGTAGCGCTCTGCCATCTGCAACTGAAATGTCGCGCTATTGACTGTTACTGAAAAGCAACTGACTTTGTCGGTGTCATGGAAAAAACAGAACCGGGCAGTGTTCTCAGTTCTGTGAGCCATGAAATTTTGAAAGCTCGCAGCGTCACCAAAGAAGATCAACAAAGGGCGAATTATATAGTACTGGTAGTCAATTACAGGTGATCCACATGAATGTCCCCAAACATATTTACAGCTGTCATACCTCAAACAGCACGGTAAAGTACAGTTGACAGTCTGTAGCAGATTTGATCCCGTTGTCTTTCATCTGCTCCGAGTAACATAATAAGCACTCCTGCGAATCCTCGTTCACTTGTCATTCTGACGAATATATGCACTCCTCATCCGCACGAAGAACCTTATAGATCCCCTCCGTCATCGGAGATCGAACACCGCTGCTGGCGGCGGCGTGGTTCCACTGATCCTACTCCACCCTGGACCCCGTGGCCTGCCTCATGTGTGCCATTTGGCCACGGCTCGACAGCCTGCCAGAATGACGTACCTTCCATCGCCGCCATTTGCCTGTTGACCTTGCGACTCAAGTCACGCGTCGTGTAGTGTCGTGCCTGGAATCCCTGGAGGCTGAGCACGAGACGCTGTCCGACCATTGAAAGAAGGGGGTAGAATAATCTGTGGAGGAAGGTGTAATGAATCAACAGATGGTATTGGTAGATGAGATGCAATTATGCTCACCCTAGCTGAAGCATGTTTCTTGGGTCCTGTTTGCGATCAAGATACCTGAGAACATAATAGGATTCCTGAAATGTCTTACATTTCCATAAACCGTCCTGTCACATTCTCTCGAGTGAGCACGTGCGCGGAACCTCGTTAAAAATGCCTACCAGCATATGATGGTGAACAAGTTACTGAATGTACTTGTCTGTAAGGCAGTGAGACCCATCTACATCCGAAAGTGCTCGGACAACTTACAATATAAAACGCAACAGCTGAACAACAACGATGAGCATTCTTATGCAGAGAAACAAGGGATTAAATGATCCTACCGTCTCTCACAAGAAGGTGTAGCAGGGGTGAGGGATAAAGATGTCGAGAGTCGCTTGTTAACTCGCGAAGACTGTGCATGACCGTGGCGAACATTCCGGTGTCGACCATCAGGCTATGGAAGTGAGTTAACAAACACACAGCTTAAACATGCAAGATTCACCCACGCTACACCGCACGATACACACTGCAGTTGAATTTTGAAGGGGTCTCAGCTGATGTCGGGAATGATCTAAGGCGGGGAGAAACTTACGAACAGAGCTACGATTCACGACAAGAGAATTATCAAAACGGCGGTGATACTGGCGACTGTGGGGACTTACGAGGTATGGCCAGGATACAAACACCAACCTCGTCTAAGTACTGGTAAGCCACTGAAGCAAGAGTAGAAAGTTGGATTGACCCGTGCACACGAACCCAACCGAGTTAGTACTCACAATCTGCAGTGGCCACTGTCACTCCATAAATCACCATAGCAACAACAACCAGGAGGTAGACAACGTATAAGAGAATCAGCAAAACCGCCACACGATAGGTGCACCCCCATATCGCCCAGGCGCACATCAGAACCAGAACTACGTTTTGAATATTATGCAGATATACACTGCATCATAATCAGAAGTGCTTACTATGAATTGATTCTATGGATAAGGCCATGAAAGCCGCGGTGAACTGGCCAAAACCTACACAGAACTGGTGGACTGATTGGGACTCAGATATTGCAGACAAAAGCATATGAATACCTCTGCTGAGCCGTGACTCAGGATTCCCATTTCCTCGAGCGCGACGACTGACTGTCCAATCATGTTACCATACCGGTTTAGTAGGAAGACCGCTTTAACGACCGTCCAGGGAGCTCCCCACACATACTCCACCTTGAAACGCTAGTTCTTAGGTAGCATTCCCGAAACAACCAAGAAAGTGCGCACTTCACGAGAGAAAGTTAACAGATAGTCGTAAACAAGTAGCGAGTGGCCTGCAAAAAAGAGAGACCTGCAACGGTCGAGTCATTCGATAGGACATGGCAGAGTAGATAATGCTCACTTCCGAATGAATAGAGCATTCAAGAACTCAGAAGGTACTGACATGAGGAATGAGAAAAACACCAGACCGAACCGTCAGCAGAGCCCTTTTGAGAGGGTAAAGGGGTGAGCAGTGGGAAACGTCGACCCATATTTGAGAGATGCGCTGGCAAACAAGCGCGCTATTTTGTGAAGCTAAACATCTCCATATGAATACCCGGTCCCTGATTCTCTGAAGTAAAAGGTGAGCTAACCCTCAAGCGCCCAATTCGACATGCCGGGCCTACTTACAGCAAATGTGAGGAGGGCGACCTGCCGTTGCTATTACAAGTACAGAGTTTGCGACTGTGTGACGCCCAACCAAAGCAAAAGCTAAACTAAAGTCTTGAAAGGTCTGGTGGGTGATCGAGCAGTTGTTGTCATGTGCTGTCGTTTAGCCATATGAAGCAGTGTCAGGTAGTTTTAATGGCAGGAGTTGCAGATGGTGTTTCCGCAGAGGGTGACGCGTTCTCCTCTGCTCCGACTGCCCCGGTAGTGGTTTCGGAATAGCAGATTGAGGTTATGTTGAAGGTTATTCTCAGAGGGCTCCCAAGAGCTTCTTCAATGAAGTTCAATCTGAACGTCTTTGAACTGAGTCACGGTACTGAGTGATCAATCATCAATGAGGTTGAATATTGAATATTGAATACTGCACAGCATTACATACATGCGTATTTATATATTGTCAGGTCTCTCGGCATAAACTTGAATGAGTCTCAGGCGCTCTCACCCATACAGTACAAAGAGCTCGGCGCCACTCGATCATGATGCAGTCCCACATAAACCACCTGGTGCCACGTGTGTGAGTCCTTGACGTCTTTGCAGTTCTCTACATAATGCATTTCCTCCCGAGAGGTACATAGCCCTGCGGTCTGTGACTGTAATGCCGATGCCACGCTATTTTGACCGTTAGTGAAAAGCGGCTGACTTGGTCAGTTGGCCCAGTCTGTTGATCCGCGAGCCCTCAGCTTCACCAAAGACCAATAATGGGTGAATTGTATGATGATAGTCAATTACAGGTGGTCCATGTCCCAAGCATATTGGCAACTGTGTAATCCAACTTCAGTGCTAGTCAGCACGCTGAGATCTGATCTCCGTTTCTCTCTCCGCTGTGCTAGTTGAGATGCCGGCAGATTCCCAGCAAGAGCAAGTGCTGCGTACGATCCATTCCAGGAGGTGATGGCGGAGAGGAGCTGCCTGATGTTGTCGCATTGTGTTCGAGTCGTCAGGAGAGAGGAGGATGGCGTCGGTGGGGACGTGTAGACAATAAAATATGCTATGTACTCAGTGGGCGCGAGGGCAAGAGACATCAACTCCACAGTAGCTTCGTTCCTCGTTCGCTAACATACTAAAGATGTCATCGATCATTGAGTCCCATAGCTGACCAGCAGAGATCAAGTCGTGCAAGGCTTGTAAAGACTTGAAATGGGTGACAACCGTTTCTGAAACACGAGGTTAGACTCATGGGTGTCATAACATCAGGTTTAGAGTGCATACCCAGACTGTGAAGATGCACATGATACAGTGTGTCGGCAAGCAACAGAGAAGTTAAGAAATAAATCGAGCGCTGAGAGCGGCAACAGCGACTGAACGAGATAGTGATGGGACAAAACGGGGTGTTGGGTTCAAGTGATATCGAAAGTGAGGAGAAACTCTCTGCTGCCCTCACGCTTCTGCTGTGGTTAGTGGCGAGTTTTCCAGGTAATGATAGGGAGAGCGTCAGAGAATGCGGATGTGGTATCAGTGTTGTGGCAAACGCTGGCGACGATAGCGAGGAGGTGACGATCCCATATCCGAACCGTTCTGCGAATGATTGGGTGTGCATCGACTTGGGGTCTGAGGAGAAATGCGAACTAAGGGGCTGCACGAGACAGAAAAGTTGAACAAGGTGAGAATATAGACGCGAGTTGAGAGGAGTACTGCTATTAAACTCACATCAAATGCGCCAAAATCGTGTAACATAGGTTTTCCATCCTCTCGCAGTGTCTGGGGAAGTATGACTGACCTGTAAAATAGGGTTGGAGTAAGAACTCAGCTGTGCCCCTAGGCATAATGTCAGAAGTTTCGCCAGAGTCTGTAGTAGTGTGCCTGTGAGATGCAAAAAGAGGGATGTTATAAGAGTGCTCGCCTCTCAATCTCTGTAATGTTAGCCTCAGGAGTCAGGGATGAGGAAATTCAAGGCGGACCTCGGTCTTCTTGGTGTCCCTGCATATGCAAACTCACTACCAGGGACCTCGAAATGGAAGCGAATCACGCAATACGCTTAACCATCGGTCGATGGGTGTGGGTGAGTAGTATTACGCGCTCGCCGGGGGGCGCGCTGCCTTTGGGACGGGCCTCACAATCTCATTTGCTGCATGCGTGTCCCCGGCTAATAACAAAGGTCGGGATGCACTGTCAGATGTCAATTCGGAGGAAGAGGTCTTGCCCGTGAGAGGGTTTTGCTGAATAGTAGGCCGTGTGACGATTACCAGATGGGCATCAGCGCATCAGCATCGGATGACAGGAAGTGTCGCCTTGCAAGCGAGCAACGTGCCGCATCACGAAGTGTCTCGGCATAAATGACTCAGGAGGGCCGCCGGCTACATACCCTGAGACTGAGCACTGAGCGCTGAGCAATGGGACGCTTAGTGGACGATGCTGCAACTCTGGGGTTCGCTAACAGTTGTAGCCGAGTCCCACACAAAATGCTAGCTAGGCAGTAGTGGGTGTCAGCTTAGTCCCCACAGCTCCACTGAGTCCTTCAGATCGAGGGCTCCTGTATGGATTTACTCCTGAGAGGTAGCGCTCTGCCATCTACAACTGAAATGTCGCGCTATTGACTGCTACTGAAGAGCGAGTGACTTTCGTCGGTGGGCGCAGTCATGGAAAAAAAAACAGAACCGGGAAGTGTTCTCAGTTCTGTGAGCGATGAAAGCTCTCAGCGTCACCAAAGAAGATCAACAAGAGGACGAATTATATAGTACTAGTAGTCAATTACAGGTGATCCACATGAATGTCCCCGAACATATTTACAGCTGTGATACCTCAGACAGCATGGTGAATTGCAGTTGACGGTCTGTAGCAGATTTGATCCCGTCGTCTGTCATCTGCTCCGAAGTGAACATAATAAGCACTCGTGCGAAGCCCAGTTCACTTGTCGTTCTGAAGAATATATGCACCCCTCATCCGCATGAAGAACTTTATAGACCACCTCCGTCATCGGAGATCGAGCACCGCTGGCGAGGTCCGCTGAGCCTACTCCACTCTGGGCCTCGTGGCCTGCTTCATGTGCGCCATTCGGCCACGGCTCAACAGCCTGCCAGAACGACGTACCTCCCATCGCAGCCATTTGCCTGTTGACCTCGCGGCTCAGGTCACGTGTTGTGTAGCGTTGTGTCTGGAGCCCCCGGAGGTTGAGCACGAGACGTTGTCCGACGATTGAAAGAAGGGGGAACGATAATCTGTGGGGAGGTGTAATGAATCAACAGATGGTATTGGTAGATGGGACACAAGTATGCTCACCCTAGCTGAAGCATGTTTCTTGGGTCCTGTTTGCGATCAAGATACCTGAGAACATAATAGGATTCCTGAAATTTCTTACATTTCCATAAACCGTCCTGTCACATTCTCTCGAGTGAGCACGCAGGCAGAATCTCGCTAAAAACACCTACCAGCATACGATGGTAAACACGTTGTTGAATGTACTTGTCTGTAAAGCAGTGAGACCCATCTACATCCAAAAGAGCTCGGACAACTTACAATATAAAACGCAACAGCTGAACAACAACGATGCGCATTCTTGATGCATAGAAACAAGGGATTGAAATCCTACCGTCTCTCACAAGAAGGTGTAGCAGGGGTGAGGGATAAAGATGTCGAGAGTCGCTTGTTAATTCGCGAAGACTGTGCATGACCGTAGCGAACATTCCGGTGTCGAGCATCAGGCTGTGGAAGTGAGTTAACAAACACGCAGCTTAAACATGCAAGATCCACCTACGTTATACCGGATGTTACACACTGCAGGTGAATTTTGAAGGGGTCTCAGCTGATGTCGGGAATGATCTAAGGCGGGGAGAAACTTACGAATAGAGCTACCATTCACGACAAGAGAATTATCAAAACGGCGGTGATACTGGCGACTGTGGGGACTTACGAGGTATGACCACGATACAAACACCAACCTCGTCTAAGTACTGGTAACCAACGACTGAAGCAACAGTAGAAAGTTGGATTGACCTGTGCACACGAACTCAACGGGGTCAGTACTCACAATCCGCAGAGGTCACTGTCGCTCCATAAGTCGCCATCGCAACAACACCCAGGAGGTAGATAGCGTATAAGAGCATCAGTAACACCGCCAGACGATAGGTGCACCCCCATATCGCCCAGGCGCGCATCAGAACCAGAACTACATTTTGAACATTACGCAGATAAGTAATAATACCCTACATCATAATCATAAGTGCTTACTATGAATTGATTCTGTGGATAAGATCATGAAACCCGAGGTGAACTGGTCAAAACCTACACAGAACTGGTGGACTGATTGGGACTCAGAAGTTGCAGACAAAAGCATATGAATACCTCTTCTGCGCCGTGACTCAGGAACCCCGTTTCCTCGAGCGTGACGACTGACTGTCCAATCACGTTACCATACCGGTTTAATAGGAAGGTAGCTTTAACGACCGTCCAGGGAGCTCCCCACACATACTCCACCTTGAAACGCTAGTTCTTAAGTAGCATTCCCGATACCACCAAGAAAGTGCGCACTTCGCGAGAGAAAGTTAACAGATAGTTGTAAACAAGTAGTGAGTGGCCCACAAAAAAGAGGGACCTGCAATGGTCGAGTCATTTGATAGGACATGCCGCAGATTAGATAATGCTCACTTCCGAATGAATAGAGCATTCAAGAACTCGGACGGTACTGACATGAGGAATGAGAAAAACACCAGACCGAACCGTTAACAGAGTCTTTTAAGAGGGTAAAGAGGTGGACAGTACCAGTGGGAAACGTTGACACGTATTTGAGGATGCGCTGGCAAACGAGCGCGCTAACTTGAATTTGTGCAACTAAACATCTCCATATGAATTCCTTGTCCCTGATTCCCTGAAGTAAAAGGTGAGCTAGCCCTCAAGCGCCCGACTCGGATTTGGCATGCCAAGCCTACTTAGTTACTCACCGCAAATCTAAGGAGGACCTCCCATTGCTGTCACAAATACAGGGTTTGCGACTGTGTGATGCCCAACCAAAGCAAGCTAAACTCTAAAGTCTTGAAAGGTCTGGTCGGTGAGCGAGCAGTTGTTGTCAAGTGCTGTCGTTTAGCCATATGAAGCAGTGTCAGGTAGTTGTAATGGGCAGGAGGAGTTGCAGATGCTGAGTTGGAATATGCTGCGGACCCGGTTGCAATGGGTCGGAAGACTGTCCCAATTTAGCAGCCTTGCAAGGGGGTATAGATTTCCTACACAGAACTGGGCGGTGTTCTCAGTTCTGTGAGCCATGAAAGCTCTCAGCGTCACCAAAGAAGATCAGCAAAGGGCGAATTATATAGTACTACTAGTCAATTACAGGTGATCCATATGAATGTCCCCGAACATATTTGGAGCTGTGGTACCTCAGACAGCATGGTGAATTACAGTTGACGGTCTGTAGCAGATTTGATCCCGTCGTCTTTCATCTGCTCCGAGTGAACATAATAAGCACTCCTGCGAAGCCCAGTTTACTTGTCGCTCTGGAAGAATACATGCACCCCTCATCCAGCACGAAGAACTTTATAGACCACCTCCGTCATCGGAGATCGAGCACCGCTGGCGCGGGTCCGCTGAGCCTACTCCACTCTGGGCCTCGTAGGCCTGTCTCATGTGCACCATTCGGCCATGGCTGTCAACAGCCTGCCAGAATGACGTACCTCCCATCGCAGCCATTTGCCTGTTGACCTCCGCGGCTTAGGTCACACGTCGTGTAGTGTCGTGTCTGGAGCCTCCCGGAGGTTGAGTACGAGACGCTGTCCGACCATCGAGAGGAGGGGGAAGGATAATCTGTGCGGAGGTGTAATGAATCAACAGATGGTATTGGTAGATGGGATACAATTATGCTCACCCTAGCTGAAGCATGTTTCTTGGGTCCTGTTTGTGATCAAGATATCTGAGAACATAATAGGATTCCTGAAATTTCTTACATTTCCGATAAACCGTCCTGTCAGCATTCTCTCGAGTGAGCACGCGGGCAGAATCTCGTTAAAAATGCCTACCAGCATATGATGGTGAACACGTTGTTGAATGTACTTGTCTGTAAAGCAGTGAGACCCATCTACATCCAAAAGAGCTCGGACAACTTACAA
>MU123845.1:40380-79570 GCA_014904935.1 Melanogaster broomeanus | reverse complement strand
GTCTAATGTTTTGTGCCTCAACCTCCTAGCTGAACCCGAAAGTTAACCGTCCACCTTTCCAACACAAACACGCGACTTGTCCGAAAGCTTCCATCGCGAAGTGTCACGGTGCACTCTCTCCTTCAGAGCCATCCCGAATTCCTGGCGAGAGTTGCTAACACATCGACGAAGTCACACTTTGGTATTCAGTCTCGCTTCCGACCTCCTCTTTCCTCTTTCCCCAGGCAATTCAACCTCTCCAGAATCCTCAGCCTCTGCGGAATCTCTCACTCATCAACTTCACCATGTCTCACTCCCCAATTCCATCGGGTCCAACTTCATCCCATATTCCAACATCTTCGCGTCTTTCGGGTCATTCACACCACTCAACTTCCTCTCAACATCCCGACGAAAGCGAAGTGAAGGAATTCGGCCCATCTGCTGCGAAGACATTCGCCGGGCACGAGGACTGGGTGTGGTCCGTCTTGTTCATTCCCGACGCTGGACAAATCGTGAGCGCCTCCGGGGATGACACCATCCGGGTTTGGGACATCGAGTCTGGTGAAGAGGTGGGGAACGCGATGAGAGGCCATGACGGAACCGTGTATTCCATTGTGATGCTTGCAGGTGGCAAGAGGGTAGCCAGCGCGGGTGATGACAACTGGATTAGGGATCTGGGATCTCGAGGAACGGAAGCCGGCAGCTGAACCTTTGCAGGGGCATTCCAGCTATGTCATTTTCATCGACATCTCTCCTAACGGTCGGTATCTTGCCAGTGGTTCATCTGATCACACGGTTAAAATATGGGATTTGGACACGCGAGAGATCGTCCAAGGCTCCATCAAGTGTGACGACCAGGTTGATTTCGTCGGGTTTTCTCTGGATGGTCTGAAATTGGCGACGGGATCAGAGGATGGCCTGGTTCGTGTCTGGAAGTGGGATACCGGAGAGGAACTTGTGGAACCTATGAGTACACACGAGGGATGGGTGGCGTCTGTGTTGTGGACTGCGAGTGATGAAGTGCTCATTTCCGGATCGAAGGACGGGACGATACGCCGCCTGGAATGCGGAGACAGGTGAACCGATCGGCGAGCCTTGCAAGCACACGACGGGGCGATCAACGGTTTGGGTCTCTCGAACGACGACAAGATACTTGCTAGTGCTTCCGCGGACTATACCATTAAACTATGGAATACTGCGACTTGGGAAACAGCTAGCCACCTTCACGCACAAGCACGAAGTTAAGCGTGTTACATTTCGCCGGACGACAAACAACTTGCCAGCGGATGCGAGGATAAGTTGGTTTACCTGTGGGATGTTCCCGAGTTTGAAGATCTTCTCCGGGAGAAGGTAAGTGCTTGCATTTCTGCCCATGAGAGTCAATTCGCAAACTCATTGCGGCATGTTCAGGCAGCTGATGGAGCGAAATCATCACTTCTCGATGTACGCCGCTTTTCGGTCGTTTCCAAACCGACAACAGGAGACTAACTCGAACTTCCAGCTTCCGGCCATTCCCCGTCCAATGGAGGGTATTGAAGAGACTGCAAGGAATAACGCCGACGATCGGTTAAACGTGAGTGATCCTTCTGGACTCCATGCGCTAGTTTGGTGGGTTGATCAATGTTATCAGTTCACAACGACGTCGCACACCAGAGCGTCGAATGCAGGACCATCATCTACGCGCTTGTTAGATCGCTTTAAGTTCTCGCGCCGTCGTGGATCACGACACGACGCTGGCATTGACATGACAGAGCATGATGCTGCAAGGGAACCGAGACCCAAGGTGACGCAAATTGCAGAGGCGAAAGCAAAGAAGGTACCTCGTACTCTCAGCCATGTTGGTGCAGGTTCGCCGTTCTGACGGAATGCGCAGTTCTGGATGGTCGTCCCAGACGGAAAGCCGAGGAAGAAAATGCGGCAAGGTCGCACAACCGGTGCATCAACGTCGCAGAACAAGACACAACTTGAAGGACAGCAAGGACAGCAAGACGCAGGCCAGCAGAATACTTCCAACGAAGCAGGACCGTTGTCTACAGCCAAGAAACCCGGTGCTGGTGATGACCCAACACAACAACTCAATGCTGCAAACGAACCAAAACCCAAGCGCACGCGACGGGTAGCGGCCAAAGCAAAGAAGGTAGGCCCAGCTCAGAGGTCACGTCTGTCCGTGTTCCGCCGATCTGACCAAGCCCGCAGGTCGTCGAAAAGCTCCGTAACAGACAGCGGAGAGGTAACCGGACTGCAACGGACGAGGATACGGATTCGGTGAGAGGTGGTGGATGTCTTTATCGATGTTGTCATTGGATGTGCTACGAGATCGTGGAGTGCCGCCTATGACCCATGAGACCTGTGTTGGCCTATGCGCAGTGACAGTCTTTTATCGAACATTGTACATTTGTAAGCTACGTATTAGCTTTCACTCCACGTATTATAGATGTGGATATGTTCATTGGTATGGTCCAGTTCCCCCTTGCATCGAGTTCCTTCGTTAGACGTCTCTTCCTTTGCATTTAACCTCCCAAGGGAGTAGCATGTATGCGCAACCCGCCCCAAGTTCCCAGCGTGACGAGTGATGCAACCTTGAAATATACTAACCTAAGTACACGTCGGTACGATGATAGTGTTTATACACAGAGACATGCTGAAATTCAGGACTATATCCCCGTCATAATCGTGTCCTGCAGCACGTGGACTTCATTTACACCTCAACAGATTATTCGAATAACTTGAATGGATGGCTTACTGAACGAGCCTTCTGCTTCTCTACATTGCAGACATTGAGATCAGGAAGCTCGGGGACCTAGGACCCTTCTTCAGCTCTTCAGGTCCCCGGTGACCATCGTTTCTGGCACTGGACCGTGGTGTCGTGCTGCATCGTGACTTGTTGAATTGGTGTATGAGTGAATGCGCTCGCGTCCACTGCACCGAGTAGCCCTACTCGCTCGAAGGTCTGGAGAACTTTGTTGGCATTTGAGCTTGACGGACGATCTCAGCGCCATGCGTAACGGCAGCGACAATTCCGCCTGTGACAGATACCGTCGATGGCATAGAGGATGGGTGGATTGTGGTAGCAGAAGTACCGGGTCTTCGGTGGTTGCAGTCCATTGCCGCTTGCCGAGACGTCTGGAGTTCCACCTTGTTTTCGTCGTATTGTCAGCTTTATGAGGTGGCGTGCCAATGGAAAGGATAAAATACCGTCGTCAGTCGTCCACTTCTCGCCTCCACCATCGTGAGGAGCTGTAACTCATTTGAGGCTTATGTGTGCCGCAGATCACGCATATATTGCTGAGCATTTTTCGCTCGGCGGCATATCTAGGGAGTCACTCGGATGAGGCTACAATCAGAGAACGTCAACGGTGCGAGACGAGTCTTACATACTGGACGCAAATGAGCTTCTTTCACCCTTCATGACTTCGAACAGCTTCTTCGAGCAATCGCACTCGGCAGGGGCTGGGTCAGGAACATCCACAACCAGGCCTGTTTGGCTGATGATGCTGAGCTAGAAGTTCGTTCTTGCGAGAACGCCAGCATCGTGAGAGATGAAAGAGTGGGTTTGGATGCCATCGTCGCGTCTGGATCGGTGTGAATAGGTGGCTAGTTGCGATAGAATGATTGACACGCCACGTTCTCACTCGAAGGCTGGGCGACTTACAGAGCGAGCGTTCTGCTTCTCTGCATTGCGGACTTCAAGATCGGGAATTTTAAGACACCAGCAACCTGCCTGAGTTCTTCAAAAGTGTAATGACATGTCCACCAGTGAAACGGTGATCATGAAGAAATAAAACTGCGACGGACATGTTTCCAGACAACTAAGATCAGCTGATGCTAACTGTGATATTTCAAGCGCTCGTTTTCAATGTCCGAGTCAGCCCCAATGCTCCATAGGGACAACAACAATTTGCAGCGTTGATGGTCTTCTGGCTGCACGGTAGTGTTAACTTCCACGCTGTGCTCTAACGTCGCCAGACGGTGCAACGAGAAGTCGAGTGATGTATTGTGTATCGTGATGGAGAGACCACCATGAAGGGAATGCCTCTTGGGTTCAAACGCCGCAAGGGCGTTGAACTGTTCATAGGGCATGTCGTTTGGCGTCTAATGTTTCTTAACATGGTACTTAGCTGATCCGAACGTTGACCGTCCACCTGTCCAACACCGATACACAACTCGTTCGAAAGCTTCCATAGCGAAGTGTCATAGTGCACTCTCTTTCCTAGCAATCCAGACTTCCTTGTGGGAGTTGCTAAAACATCGACGAAGTCATACTTTAGGATTCAATCTCGCTTCCGACATCCTCATTTCTCATTGCACTGGCAATTCATCCTCTCCAGAATCGTCAGCCTCTGCGGAATCGCTCGCTTATCAATTTCACCATGTCTCACTCCCCCATTCCGTCGAGTCCGGCTCCATTGCATATTCTGTCGCCTTCGCGTCCCCGAAGTCCCTCGCCTCTTTCGGCTCATTCGAACCACTCAACTTCCTCTCAACATGCTGACGAAGGCAATGTGAAAGAGTTCGGCCCATCTTCTGCGAGGACATTCGCCAGGCACGAGCACCGGGTGTGGTCCGTCTTGTTCATTCCAGACGCTGGACAAATCGTGAGTGCCTCCGACGATGGCACCATCCGGGTTTGGGACATCGAGTCTGGTGAAGAGGTGGGGGATGCGATGAGGGGACATGATGGAGAGGTGTATTCCATTGTGATGCTTGCAGGTGGCAAGAGGATAGCCAGCGCGGGTGCAGACAAGTCGATTAGGATCTGGGATCTCGAGGACCGGAAGCCGGAAGCCGGACCTTTGCAGGGGCATTCCAGGCTTGTCAGATCCATCGACATCTCTCCTAACGGTCGCCATCTTGCCAGTGGTTCCTATGATGACCGTGACACGGTTAAAATATGGGATTTGGACACGCGAGAGATAGCCCAAGGCTCAATCAAGTGTGACCACCATGTTAATTTCGTCAAGTTCTCTCAAGATGGTTTAAAATTGGCGATGGGATCAGACGGTGGCCTTGTTCGCGTCTGGAGGTGGGATACTGGAGAGGAACCTGTGGAACCTATGACAGTACATGGAGGAATAGTGTGGCCTGTGTTATGGGCTGCGCGTGATGAAGTGCTCATTTCCGGATCGACTGACGGAATGATACGCCGCTCGAATGCAGAGACAGGTGAGCCGATCGGGGAGCCCTTGCAAGCACACGACGGGGTGATCTACGGATTGGCTCTCTCGAACGACGACAAGATACTTGCTAGTGCTTCCGGGGACAACACCCTTAAACTATGGAATACTGCAACCTGGGAACAGCTAGCCACCTTCACGCACAAGAACCAAGTTAATCATGTCACATTTTCGCCGGACGACAAACAACTTGCCAGCGGATGCGATGATAAGTTGGTTTACCTATGGGACATTCCTGAGTTTGAAGATCTTCTCCGGGAGAAGGTAAGTCCTCGCGCCCATGGGTGTCAATTCGCAAACTCATTGCGGCATGTTCAGGTAGCTGATGGAGCGAAATCATCAGTTCTCGACGTACGCCTTTCCTTTCTTATATGTCTCTTGGAAAGCGAGAACAGGAGGCTAACTCGAACCTCCAGCTTCCGGCCATTCCCCGTCCCGTGGGGGGTATTGAAGAGAGTGCAAGGAATAACGCCGACGATTGGTTAAACGTGAGTGATCCTTCTGGACTCCACGCGCTAGTTCGGTGGGTTGATCAATGTTATCAGTTCCCAACGACGTCGCATAGCAGAGGGTCGAATGTAGGACCATCATCTACGCGCTTCTTAGATCGCTTCAAGTTCTCGTGCCGTCGTGGATCGCGACACGACGCTGGCATTGACATGACAGAGCATGATGCTGCAAGGGGACCGGGACCCAAGGTGACACAAATTGCAGAGGCGAAAGCAAAAAAGGTACGTCATACACTCAGCCCATGTCGGTCCAGGTTCGCCGTTCTGACGGAATGCGCAGTTCTGGATGGTCGTCCCAGACGGAAAGCCGAGGAAGAAAATGCAGCAAGGTCGCACGACCGGTGCATCAACGTCGCAGAACAAGACACAAGGACAGCAAGGACAGCAAGACGCAGGCCAGCAGAATACTTCCAACGAAGCAGGACCGTCATCTACAGCCAAGAAACCCGATGCTGGTGATGAACCAACACAACTCAATGCTGCAAGCCAACCAAAACCGAAGTGCGCACGACGAGCAGCGGCCAAAGCAAAGAAGGTACGCCCAGCTAGAGTTCACGTCTAATCGTGTTCCGCCGTTCTGACCAAGCATGCAGGTCGTCGAACAGCTGCGTAACAGACAGCGGAGAGGTGACCGGACTGCAACAGACGAGGATGCCGATTCGGTGAGACGTGGTGGATGTCTTTATCGGTGTTGTCATTGGATGTGCTACGAGATCGTGGACCAGTTCCCGCTTGAATCAGGTTCCTTTGTTGGACCCCTCTTTTTTTGCAGTTCCCCTCCCAAGGGGGTATCAAAGTTCCCCAGGGTGATGCGTGATGCGTGATGCAACCTTGAAAACCACTAAGTTAAGTACATGTCAGTACGATCACAATGCTCATACTATAAGACATCCTGAAACACAGGTCTATATCCCTGGCATAACCATATTCTCCAGCTCGTGCGCCCCCGCGTGTTGCCCTACATTCTTCCGGAGCGTGGTCGCTGCTCGTCGGGTCGTGCCCGGTTGGTAGTTCACTTCAACACCTTTCTGTGCGCGCTCACGGTTGTGATAACCTTGTGGACCTTCAGAAGGCAAACAGGTACTGAAGCAGTGGTTGCCACGTTGGGTCTCTGGATGGCTGACGCTGGGCATCCTCTCTCGGAGTCTAGGTGGGAACTGGGATGGAACTCAAAGCAGGATGAAGGACGAGTGGTACTTGCTTTGCTCAGGATGAAATCGAGATCTTTCCACTTTGGGATTCGTTCCTCCTCTTGCACTGACTTCGACATCCGCGTCACAGCCATCCAGAACTAGCACCACAGATAAGATGACCCTATTGCTGTGACCGATCACCGTGTGCAAAGACGAAACGTAATCTCGTCTGATCTGCTCTGCTGTCGTTTCGTATGGCGATGCTGGGCTAGCAGGACCCCCATCTCGTTGTAGGTCGATGGAGCAAACGCGTCACGTCGCGGAAGGTGGCTATGTTGGTTTCGTGCGGTAGAAAAACCAATTTACACCTCAACAGCTTGTGCGAAGAATTGGTGACTTACAGAACGAATCCTCTGCTTCTCTGCATTGCGAACCTTGAGATCAGGAAGTTTTGGGATGCAGGATGCTTCTTCAGCTCTTCAAGGCTTCGACGGCCATCGCCGACCATCACTGCCGGTGCTTGGGCCGCGGTGTCGTCCTGCATCGCAAACCCTTGCACAGGTATGTGACTGACCGCGCTAGCCTCCGCTGCACCTGGTAACGGTACTAGCTCGAGTGGTGAACCTTCGTTAGGATGTGGTTTGAGCTTGGTCGGTGGTCTGTACGCCGCGAGTAACGCCAGGGACACTTCCACCTATGCTAGGCACCGTAAATGGTACAGAGGAGGAGTCGATCGTGGTCCCACGGAGAAGGAAGGGATCTTTGGTGGTTACGTTCATTACCACTTGCCGAGACGTCTGGCGTTACCCCTAGTGTCTTCGTGTAATAATCAGTTTTGTCATATGGCGTGCCGGCGGATGGACAAAATACCTTCAGCAGAACTCCACTCCTCACACCCACCATCGGGAGGAACCCATAACGCGCTTGAGGATTACGGCAGTTGATGAATCATCTGTTGAACGGTGACTTCGGAGCCCGACCACAACAACGGTCATGCCAGGGATTCGCTAAGCTTGGAAACTGAGCGGGGGCGAAAGATAAGTCAGAAAGCTTCTGTACGACGATGAGTGAAATGATGTAGTGCCCCAGATAACACAGCCCTTACCGAACATTCTCCCTTGGGGTTAGATCTAGGTTGCTACATGGATGAGGCTAAAATCAGAAAACATCAACTGGGTAAGACGAGCCTTACCTACTGGACGAAAACGAACTTCAGTTGCTCCCCTGCGCGCCTTCGCGTCACTTCTTGCAAGGTCCGGCATCCCTCTGGGTCACGAATATCCATCACCAGGATGACGATATCACTTCCATCGATCGCATTGTCCAATGAACGAAGAGAGTGCCGTCGGATCTGTGATTCGTTTGTTAGGCTGGTGATGTTGCGCTAGAATAAACGCCAATAGGGTTATCTCAAGAGGCGAGCAAGTACTGGAGCGGTGGCAGCCCGAAGACAAATTGGATGACGGTGAACAGGGTGCAAAGAGGGAATGTGTTGGCGAAAGTGGCGCTGATGTTGCAAAGTACTATGCCTCGTGACATTGTGTCGCTCTACGCATGAGGCGCATCGTAGCAGGAAGTGAAAGACCACAAGGACAGTGAAACAAGTCATACTTGTTTGGCCGGAACGACAGCGAGCCTCTTTCTTTCCTGTCGCGTCTCCAACTTGAACCTCGTCTTCCACCAATCGACTTCGGCTGGCCACTGGGTATCCAAAAATAGGATGACAATATCGCGATCGGTTTGTGCAATGACCGAGCATAATATCATCGGATCTGCTCTCTCGTCTTGCAGTTTGGCTTATAATAATGCTTCAAGACTCGGACGCGTGCCACAACTCATACATCCTTGGCATGACCTTTGAATAATATCCGAGTCAGTTCCGATGCTCCACGAGGCCAACAATGATTGGCAACGTTGATACTCCTCTGGCTGCATGGTAGTATTAACTTCCACGTTGTGCTCTAGCGTCTCCAGGACGGTGCAACGAGAAGTCGAGTGATGTATTGTGCATCGTGGAAATGTCACTGAAGGGGATCATAATGCCTCTTGGACTGACACGCCGCGAGGGCGCTGAAGGCGCATTCATAGGGCATGGCATTTCCACTGCCATGGTCCAGTTCCGGCTTGAATCTAGTTCCTTCGTTGAACGCCTCTTCCTTTGCAGCTACCCTCCCAACGCCTCTCTCTGTATTGGACGACTACACGTAGCAGCTTCGCCGTATGTCGAACACTCTTTGGGGCACCGGAGTCGCTTTGGCACGCGTATGGATGAGCATCGCACAATCTGGTGTGGGTTCCACCTTGAGCAATTTGTGGCTCGGCGGTGGGGAGGAGTAACAGGATGTTTTCTAACGTATTCGGCGGTGCGTGTATCTGCGGGGCTCATCCCATCGGTGCGGTATCGATCTATAGTGGCCCCTTGTGCAGCTGCGTCACTTGACAGGGCTGTGATGGCCTTGTGGGCCTTCAGGAGGCGCGCAGGCGCTGGAGCAGCGGCTAGTAAGTCGGATCTCTGGATGGCTGAGACTGTGCATCCTCCCTCGGGGACTAGGTGGGAACTGGGATGAGACTCAAAGGAGGAGCAAGGACGAGTTGCAGTACTTACTTTGTTCAGGATGAAATAGAGATCTTTCCACTTTCGCGCCTTCGAACCTCCTCTTGACAGGGCCGCACTAACTGACTTCGACGCCCGCGTCACGGACATCCAGAACTAGGACCACAAGTAAGATGATCCTATTGCTGTCATCGATCACAGTGTGAAATGATGGAGCGTAATCCCGTCTGATCTGCTCTGCTATCGTTTTGTATGGTGATATTAAGCTAGCAGGGCCCCATCTTGATCTTCCCCGATTGAGCAAGCGCGTCATGGTCACGACGGAATAGATGACTATGTTGTAGTTTCATGCTGTCGAAAAACGATTTACACCTCAACAGCTTATTCGAATAATGGGCGACTTACAGAACGAGCCTTCTGCTTCTCTTCACTGCGGACATTGAGATCAGGAAGTTGGGTGACTATCTGGCACTGGACTGTGGTATCGCGCTGCGCCGTGACCTATTGAATAGGCGTATGACTGAACCCGCTTGTCTCCACTGCACCGAGTAGCCCTACTCGCTCGAACGGTTTGGAGAACTTGATTAGCATTTCAGCTTCACCGACGATTCCTGCGCCACGGGTAACCGCAGCGACCTTTCCGCCTGTGCCGGGCACCGTTCATGGTATAGAGGATGGGTGGATTGTGGTGGCACAGAGAAGTACTGGGTCTTCGGTGGTTGCGGTCCATTGCCGCTTGCCGAGACATCTGGAGTTCCCCCTTGTGGCTTCGTGTCGTCAGCTTTATGGTATGGCGTGTCAATGGAAAGGATAAAATACTGTCGTCAGTCGTCCACATCTCGCCTCCACCATCACGAGGAGTTGTAGCGCATTTGAGGCTTATGGGTGTCGCAGAGCTCGTATTCACTGCTGAGGATTTTCGCTCGGGAGCATATCTGGGGAGTTACTCGGATGAGGCTACAATCAAAGAACGTCGACGGTGCGAGACGAGTCTTACATACTGGACGAAAACGAGCTTCTTTCCCCTTTCACGCCTTCGAACAGCTTCTTCGAACAACCGCCCTCGGCAGGGCCCATCCCCAACCAGGCCTGTTTGGCTGATGATGATGAGCTATAAGTTTGTTCTTGCGAGAACGCCAGCATCGCGAGAGATGAAAGAGTGGGTTTGGATGCCATCGTCGCGTCTGGAGCGGTGTGAATAGGTGCACGGTGGCTAGTTGTGATAGAATGATTGACACGTCACGTCTCACTCGAAGGCTGGGTGGCTTACAGAGCGAGCGTTCTGCTTCTCTGCATTGCGGACTTCGAGATCGGGAATTTTAAGACAGCAGTAACGTACTTGAGCTCTTCAAAAGTGTTATAATTATGACATGTCATTGATCAGTGAAACAGCGAAGAAATGATATTTCCAGAAGATCAGCTTATGTTACGGTAACTGATATTTCGAGCGCAGTCCGAGTCACACCTATGTTTTCACTGCAGTGTCCGTCAGCTCTAATGCTCCACGGGCCAACAATTTACTACAGCGTTGATACTCTTCTGGCTGCATGGTAGCGTCAACTTCCACGCTGTGCCAGTGCTCCAGCGTCGCCAGGACGGTGCAACGAGAAGTCGACTGATGTATTGCGTATCGTGATGGAGAGATCACTGAAGCGGATGCCTCGGTGGGTTGAAATGCCGCAAGGGCGCTGAAGGTACATTCATAGGGCATGTCGTTGGGCGTCTAATCTTTCTTTCTCAACATCCTAGCTGAACTGAAAGTTGACCGTTCACCTTTGCAACACCGATACACAACTCGTTCGGATGCTTCTATAGCACTCCCTTTCATAGCAATCCAGACTTCCTTGCGGGAGTTGCTAGAACATCGACGAAGTCATACTTTAGGATTCAATCGCGTTTCCGACATCCTCATTTCTCATTCCACTGGCGGTTCATCCTCTCCAGAATCGTCAGCCCCTGCGGAGTCGCTCCCTCATCAACTTCACCATGGCTCACTCCCCCATTCCGTCGAGTCCAGCTTCATTACATATTCCGTCGCCTTCGCGTCCCCGAAGTCCCTCGCCTCTTTCGGCTTGTTCGAACCACTCAACTTCCTCTCGGCATCCCGACGAAAACAAAGTGAAAGAGTTCGGCCCATCTGCTGCGAGGACATTCGCCGGGCACGAGCGCTTGGTGTGGTTCGTCTTGTTCATTCCTGATGCTGGACAAATCGTGAGTGCCTCCAGGGATGGCACCATCCGGGTTTGCGACATGGAGTCTGGAGAAGAAGTGGGGGACGCGATGAGAGGACATGATGGATCGGTGTATTCCATTGTGATGCTTGCAGGTGGCAAGAGGATAGCCAGCGCGAGTCGCGACAAGTCGATTAGGATCTGGGATCTCGAGGAACGGAAGCCCGAAGCCGAACCTTTGCAAGGGCATTCTGAAGCTGTATTGTCCATCGACATCTCTCCTAACGGTCGGTATCTTGCCAGTGGTTCACGTGATCACACGGTTAAAATATGGGATTTGGACACGCCTGAGATAGCCCAAGGCTCAATCAAGTGTGACCACGAGGTTAATTTCGTCAAGTTCTCTCGGGATGGTTTGAAATTGGCGATGGGATTAGATGGTGGCCTTGTTCGCGTCTGGTGGGATACTGGAGAGGAACCTGTGGAACCTATGACAGTACATGAAGGAGCAGTATTGTCTGTGTTATGGACTGTGCGTGATGAAGGGCTCATTTCCGGATCGAACGATGGGATGATACGCCGTTCGAATGCGGAGACAGGTGAACCGATTGGGGAGCCCTTGCAAGCACACGACGGGGTGATCAACAGTTTGGCTCTCTCGAACGACGACAAGATACTTGCTAGTGCTTCCGGGGAGAACACCATTAAACTATGGAATACTGCCACCTGGGAACAGCTAGCCACCTTCACGCATAAGAACGAAGTTAATCATGTTACATTTTCGCCGGACGACAAACAACTTGCCAGCGGATGCGATGACAAGTTGGTTTATCTATGGGACATTCCTGAATTTGAAGATCTTCTCCGCGAGAAGGTAAGTGCTCACAGTTCCACCTATGAGAATCAATTCGCAAACTCATTATGGTATGTTCAGGCAGCTGATGGCACGAGATCATCACTTCTCGATGTACGTCGCTTTTCGGTCTTCTCCAAACCAACAACAGGAAGCTAACTCGAACTGCCAGCTCCCGGCCATTCCCCGTCCCTTGGAGGGCATTGAAGAGACTGCAAGGGATAACGCCGACGATTGGTTAAATGTGAGTGATCGTTCTGGACTCCACGTGCTAGTTCGGCGGCTTGATCGGTGTATCAGTTCCCCCACACCGGAGCATCGAACGCAGGACCATCATCTACACACTTCTTAGATCGATTCAAGTTCTCGCGCCATCGCGGATCACGATACGACGCTGGCATTGACACGACAGAGCGTGATGCTACAAGGGAACCGACACCCAAGGTGACGCAAATTGCACCGGCAAAAGCAAAGAAGGTACGTCATACTCTCAGCCATGTTGATGGTTCGCCGTTCTGACGGAGTGCGCAGTTCTGGATGGTCGTCCCAGACGGAAAGCCTAGGAAGAAGAAGCGCCAAGGTCGTACGACCGCAGCAGCAGCAGCGCAGAACAAGGCACGTGGACAACAAGGACAACAAGGAGAGCAAGACGCAGGCCAGCAGAATACTTCCAACGAAGCAGGACCGTCGTCTACAGCCAAGAAACCTGATGCTGGTGATGAACCAACACGACCCAATGCTGCAAGCCAACCAAAACCCCAGCGCACGCGAGGGGCAGCGGCCAAAGCAAGGAAGGTATGTCCAGCTCTTAGTTCACGTCTGTTCGTGTTCCGCTGTGCTGACCGAGCGCGCAGGTCGTTGCAAAGCTGCGTAACAGACAGCGGAGAGGTAACCGGACTGCAACAGACGAGGATGCCGATTCGGTGAGACGTGGTGGATGTCTTTATCGGTGTTGTCATTGGATGTGCTACGAGATCGTGGAGTGTTACCTATGATTCATGAGGTTCGTGTGGGCCTACGTGCAGTGGCCGTCTTGCATCGAACGTTGTACATTTGTAGGCTACGAATCAGCCTTCGCTCCACGTATTATAGATTTGGATATGTCCATTGGCATGGTCCAGCTTCCGCTTGAAACCGAGTTTCCTTTGTTGAACGCCATTCCGTTTGTTGCCCTCCCAAGGGGGTATCGTTGTATGCGCAACCCACCGAAGTCCCCCAGAGAGACAAGTGATGCAACATGGAAAACCACTACGCTAAGTACACGTCGGATACGATCATAATGCCTATATACGAAGACATCCGACTGCCAGGTCTACATATCTGCCCCGTCATAACCGTATTCTGCAGCTCCTGAACTTCCGTGCCCGCGTCTGCCCTATGTTCTTCTGGAGCGTTGTCGCCGCTCGTCGGGTGAGCCCACTTGGTATTTAACACCTTTCTGTGCATTGGATGACTGCGCGCAGCAGCTTCTTCGTATGTCGAATGGTCTTTGGGCGCCTGAGTCCTTTTAGCACGTGCATGGGCGAAGCATCGAACAACCTGGTGTGGATCCCCGCTTGAGCGGTTTGCGGCTCGGCTGTAAAGGGAGCAATGTCATCCTTTCTGAGGTATTCAGCCGTGCATGTTTCTTCGGCCGCCATCATTTCGGTGTGGTGTCGTCCAATAGTAGCCTCTTGTGAGGGTGCGTCACGGATATGCTCCGGTCTGCGCTAGACTTTTGGGCTTTCAGGAGGCGAGCAGGTGCCAGGGCGATGGTCGACAAGTTGGATCTCTGGGTGGCTGATGCTGGGCATTCTCCCTCAAGGTCTAGGTTGAACTGGATGAGGCTCAAAGGAGGTGGAAGGACAAGTAGTACCTACTTCGTTCAGGATGAAATCGGCATTTCTTCACTCTCGCGCCTTCGAACCTCTTGCACTAACTGACTTCGACGCCCCCGTCGCGGAAGTCCAGTGGGACGACGAGTAATGTGGCCGTATTGCTGTCATCGATCACTTTTTGCAATAGGTTCGGATCTGCTCTGTTGTCGTTCGGACGGCGATGTAGCGAGCTAGAAGGGCCCGCCAGCTTGGCGATGGACGAACGAGCGGGTTCGGGTGCCATGACTGGACCAGCGCGAATAGATGGCTATATGCGAGTGCCATGGCGTAGAAAACCCAAGACTGGGCGTTACAGAACAAGCTTCCTACCTCTTTGAACTGCGGACTTTGAGATCAGGATGTTTGGAGGATCCCAGGATGCTTCTTCAGCTCTTCAAGACTCCGACCATCATTACCGGTGCTTGCGCCACGATGTCGTGCTGCATCGCGAACTATTACATAGGTGTGTGACTAAACGCGCTAGCCTCCGCTGCATCGAGTGACCCTGCTAGCTCGAGCGGTGTGGAGAACTTCATTGGGATGTGATTTGAGTTTGGCTGATGGTCTGTGCGCCATGAGGAACGCTGGCGACACTTCCGCCTACGCTGGGCAACCATAAATGGTATAGAGGACGGATCGATCGTCGTCCCATGGAGAAGTAAAGGGTCATTGGTGGTTCTGTTCATTACCACTTGCCGAGGCGTCTGGCGTTACCCCTAGTGTCTTCGTGTAATAATCAGTTTTGTCATATGACATGTCAGCGGAAGGATAAAATACCTTCAGCAGAATTCTACTTCTCACACCCACCATCGTGGGGTACTCGTAACGCGGTCGAGGATTACGGCAGTTGATGAATCATCTGTTGAGTGGTGACTTCGGAATCTGCTCGTGCGAGAATGAGGTCCACTGTCATCGAAGCTATGTATTTTAATTACTTTCGTCTGCAGTGCAATCTCGTAGCACGACTTACCGACACCTAGCGGATCCTCGGTGTCCTCACATTAAACTTGGGTAGGAATGGCTACCTTTCTCGCGTTGATTGCTGTTGCTGTCGTCCTCATCAAATACAACTCTAGGTGGACAGTCCGTCTGGAGATCCTTGATGGATCTGGGTAAGCCCACCGAGGACAAATTTACTCTGTCAATTATCACCGTACAAATGAGGCAGGAACGAACTTAATATTGTCATGAAAGAGAGTGGATGAAAACACTTGACTGACCTTGAGGAACCCAACCACAACACACCAGGGATTCGCTAAGCTTGGAAGCCTTCAAGATGCGAAGGAGTGCTGGAGCGGTGGCGAGAGACAAGTCAGATAGCCGTCTGTACGACGACAAGCGGGATGGAAGAGAAGGTGAAGTGCCGCAGATAACGCAGTCCTTGCCGAGCATTCACTCTGGGGGGAGGTCTAGGTGGTTACATGGATGAGGCTAAAATCAGAGAACATCAAATTGGCAAGACGAGTCTTACCTGCTGCACGAAAACGAACTTCTTTTGCTCCCTTGCGCTCCATCGAACCACTTCTTCTAATCTAGATCGGGTCCAGCATCCATCTAGGGATCACGAATATCCATCACCAGGATGACGATATCACTTCCATCGATCGCATTGTCCAACCAGAGATAGTGTCGTCGGATCTGCGCTTCGTTTGTTGAGCTGGCGATGTTGAGCTAGAATAAACATCAGCTTGTTCTTGTTCGACCGAAGAAGCCAACGTCGCGAAAGATGAGAAAGTGGGTTGGGATGCCTTCGATGACTACTCTGGATCAGTGCAGATTGGTAGCCGTGTTTTCAGTTCAAGTGGTAGTGAATAATCTGCATTCCACTAGGCAGACTGGATCTGTGGTGGTCTGTGATGCATACGCAGCGCAGATAGTTCTCAGTCACGTACTATGAGAGCACATTTGATAGTTTCGCGGAGGTAACGAGACTGTTGTTACCGACATCGGGAAATCCGACGATATGGACGGTCAGTGGTCACACTCTTGGATTGCGATAGGGTTGTCTCAAGAGGCGAGCAGGTGCTGGAACGGTGGTGGCCCGATAACAAATTGGATTGCTGGTAGATAACGGTGAACAAGATGAAAAGAGAGGGATGTATTGTCGGAATTGGTGCTGATATTGCGACGTATTATGTACTGTATGCCGCTTGACGCTACTACGTATACGCGCAATAAATGAGGCTGAGACCACGAGGACACTGAAACAAGTTGTACTTATTTGGTCAGGAGGACAGCGAGCTTCTTTCTGCCCTGTCACGTCTCCAAACCTCTTCTTCCACCAATCGACTTCGGCTGTCCTCTAGGCCACGGGCACCCAAAATTAGGATGACTATATCGGTTTCATCGAGCACTTTGTGCAATGACGAGCGTAATATCGTCGGATCTGCTCTCTCGTCTTACGGCTTGGGCTTATTCGACTTTGAGAGCCAAAGTCCAATGCCTCACGAGGAATTTGCAGCGTTGATGCTCCTTGCCAGGACGGTGCGACGAGCAGTCGACTGGTGTATTGCGCATCGTGATGGAGAGATCACTGAAGCGGATGCACTCGTGGGTTGAAACGCCACAAGGGCGGTGAAGGTGCTTTGACAGGGCACGTCGTTTGGCGTCTAATGTTTTCTTTCTTAACATCCTGGCTGAACTGAAAGTCGACCATCCACCTTTCCAACACCAACACCAATACACAACTCGTTCGAAAAGCTTCCATATCGAAGTATCGCAGTGCACTCTCCCTTTCATCCAGTTCCTTGCGAGAGTTGCTAAACATTCGACGAAGTCTCACTTTGGGATTCCGACATCCTCGTTCCTCGTTCCACGTTCCACGGGAAATTCATCCTCCCAAGAATCCTCAGCATCTGCGGAATCGCTCACTGATCAACTTCACCATGTCTCACCGTCCCATTCTGTTTGGTCCTGCTCCATTACATATTCCAACGCCTTCGCGTCGCCCAAGTCCTTCCCATCTTTCGACTCGTTCGCACCGCTCAACTTCCTCTCAACATCCCGACGAAAGCAAAGTGAAAGAGATTGGCCCATCTGCTGCGAAGACATTCGCTGGGCACGAGAACTGGGTGTGGTCCGTCTTGTTCATTCCAGACGATGGACGAATTGTGAGTGCATCCAAGGATGGTTCCGTCCGGATTTGGGACGTAGAGTCTGGTGAAGAGATGGGGGACGTAGTGGGGAGACATCACGGAGACGTCTATTCCATTGTGATGCTCCCAGGTGGCAGGAGGATAGCCAGTGCGGGTGATGACCATTCGATTAGCATCTGGGACCTCGAGGAACGGAAGCCGGAAGCCGAACCTCTGCAAGGCCATTCCGAAGCTGTCAGATCCATCGACCTCTCGCCTAACGGTCGCTTTCTTGCCAGTGGTTCGTATGATCATACGGTTAGAATATGGGATTTGGACACGCGAGGGGTGGTCCAAGGCTCCATCGAGTGTGATGACAGTGTTTTTTTCGTCAAGTTCTCTTGGGATGGTTTAAAACTGGCGACGGGATCAAACGATGGCCTTGTTCGCGTCTGGAAGTGGGATACTGGAGAGGAGCTTGGGGAACCTATGAGAGGACATGAACGAACAGTATGGTCCGTGTTGTGGACAGCGAGTGATGAAGTGCTCATTTCCGGATCGATTGACGGGACGATCTGCTGTTGGAATGTGGGGACGAGTGAACTGGTCAGGGAGCCCTTGCAAGCACACGACAATGCGGTTTACGGTTTGGCTCTCTCGAACGATGACAAGATACTTGCTAGTGCTTCCAGAGACCACACCATTAAACTATGGAATAGTGCGACCTGGGAACTGCTGGCCACCTTCACACACGAGGACGATGTTAATGATGTTGCATTTTCGCCAGACAACACACAACTCGCCAGCGGATGCGATGATAACTTGGTTTACCTATGGGACATTTCTGAGTTTGAAGGTCTTCTCCGGGAGGAGGTAAGTGCACCCATTCCTGCCTATGAGAGTTATCTCATTGTGGCATGGTTAGGCAGCTGATGGCTCGAAATCATCGCTTCTCGATGTATGTCATTTGTCGGTCTTTTCGAAACTGACGACAGGAGGCTAACTGGAACTGCTAGCTTCCGGCCATACCCAATCGGATCGATACTATCGAAGACACTGCAAGGAAGAACGTCGACGATTGGTCAAATGTGAGTGATCCTTCTGGATGCCCGTGCTAGTTTGGCGGCTTGATCGATATACCAGTCTCCAGATTCGAACACAAGACTGTCGTCCACAAGCAAGAAACGCTTCATAGATCGCCTCAAGTTCTCGCGCGGTCGCGGATCACAACGCAACGCTAGCATTGAAATGACGCAGGATGATATTGCAACGGAGCCAAGACCCGGGATTACGCAAACTGCGGCAAGAAAAACCAACACCCGCAGTCACCCACATTGCAGAGGCCAGGTCAAAAACGGTACGTCATTCTCTGAGCTTCGGGCAGTCAGTATTCCGTCGTACTGACAGAGCGAGCAGTTCATCAAAATTTGGCGTAGAAAACGATCTGAGGTGGTGGACAAAGCCGCATTGGGGCAGCAAGATCAAACAAAGTGCGTTGTTCTCTGAGCTCTGGTCAGACCTTGTTCCGTCGTTCTGACCGGGCTCTCAGATTATGGCCGTCGTCGGAAATTTGAGTAAACGACTGCGGCAGATCGTGCTGCAAATGCATCGACGGCACAAGGAGCGCAGGTCCAACAGGAAGGCAGGCAGAGCGCGAAGGCAGCAAGGGCATGAAATGCGGGAAGTGCAAGAAGTGCAAGAAGTGCGGGAAGACGCAGGTGAAGGGAGTGCTTCGGACGATGAGGAGAATCTGACTGACTCTGAGTCGGTGATCGGGCCTTGCGGGCGGTGTTGTATTTGGATGTGCTTCGACATCATCAAGTGCCGTCGATGATTCCAAGGATATCTCCCTCCAGCATGGGCTGCGCATACGGTAGCGTGTTCCCATCAACATCATCCTTCGAAAATTGTAAATTTCAAGATGTAGCCTACGATACATGTAAATCATTGTTATTCCCAGTGTACACAGACAGATATGGACCTCCTCCGACGGTCGAAAACACTTGCTGAATGCTACCGAGTTCGACGGTAATGCTCGCGGCTGGCGCAGGCTGGCTCACTAAGCCTCGCGCCTATCCCGTGTATTGCACTTTCGGTACCACGACGGCTGGCAGAAATGAGCGAGATGCAATAACTTGGCACAAACGCGGCCAAGGATCGAGGCAAACACGCCAAATGATGTAATTCATGATGTTTATACATTGACATATGACGAGAAAATAGTTCGGGAATATGCTCTGCCGCATGATGGTCAAAGTCGGAGTCGGAGTCCCCATTTTGTCGGAAGGGTTACTAGGCCACAAGTGAGCTCTCGTCGTGGCAAACGCGACCGAGACCCCACTTCGAAGGTCTGTCATATGTTATCCGAACGAAGGAAGTCTGCGTCGAGCTGACGAGCATGCAGTTCTGATCGATCCCTAGCAGTTTGTAGTACTGTCACGAATACCACTAGGCACGCCTCGGAAGTCAGCATACAATGGTGTTTGTCAAGCTCTCGTGGACGGGCGAGTGAACCGCGCCCACTCGGCATCTTACTTCAACGCGGGTAGTAAGTTCTGCATGACCCCCGGTGGTGTATGAACGAAGTGTCTGCAGGCCGTATGGGTTCGAGGGTTTAAACTGGAACGATTGCGACTCGCGAGCCCGAGAAGCGTGATCATTTTTGTTGGCTTTTGTGCGGGTGTGTCGCTGAGACTGTTTGTGGCTCGGCCGGGGGGGACAATGGGATTTGAGGTATTCGGCCGTGCGCGTACCTTCGGTGGCCCATCATTTCGGCGCGGTGTTGACCTATAGTGGCATCTTGCGCAGGTGCGTAACTGGACGGACATGCTCCAGGCTGCTGTAAACTCATGAACTTTCAGGAGGCGAGCAGGTGCTGGGACGGTCGTTGACAAGTTGGAATCCTGCATGGCTGATGTTGAGCATCCCCCCTCGGGGTCTAGGTGAGAACTGAAGATGATCAGCGCAGATAGATGGCTATACGCGAGTGCCACGTTGTAGAAAACCTATCATCTCACTGGAAGACTGCACGTTACAGAACGAGCATTCTGCTTCTCTGCACTGCAGACTTTGAGATCAAGAGGTGGGAACCCTGCTAGCTCGAGCGGTTTGGAGTTGAGCTTGGCCGATGGTCTGTGCGCCGTGACTAACGCCATCGACATGTCCGGCTATGCTGGACACCATACATAAATGGCACAGAGGATGGGTGGATCGAGGTGGCATCAGTGCGCATCACTGGCATGGAACCTGTTTGGGCGAGGATGTCAATATGACTCAGCAACATCTAGTGGATCTTCGGTCTCCGCGGATTTGACTTGTTGTACCAATGGCCATCTTACTCACGTTGACTAGGACTGTTGACTGTTGTTCTCACCCTCAGGCTGGTCGGATACAACTCCATTCTCTAACGTGACTCAGTGGCCTTGACGCCACGCTCCGAGTCGAGGTAGACCGTCTGGAGATCGTTGGTGGGTCGGGGCTGTACCGCCAGGCACAAATTTACTCATGTGGGTTTTCACGTACGATTGAGGTTCACCTTGCGAATGGCATCGAAAACCTGACGTTCATTCGTATTGTCCCCCGGGTAAATGGGACGTCGTGGTGTCTCTGTACAATGTCGACCACAGAGGCGTCACAGATTGATGTTCGAATAATGATTGTGCAATTTGAACATCACAGTTAACCGTTCAGCAGCGACGGTTTCGAACACCACCACCAACACCATCAGAGCTTCCGTCGCGATGTTTACTCCGCGTTGCACACTCTCCATTGCAGACTCGCCACAGCATACAGACTTGCTCGCGGGGGTCGCTGAACCATCCAAGGACTCACACTTTCCCTTCTGACGTTCCTCAGCCTCTGCCGAAATAGCTTACCAACTTCACGATGTCTCATTCCCCCATTCCACCGAGTTCAACTGCGTCCCTTACCCCAATTTCTCCGCGTCCACCCAAGTCCTTCGCGTCATTCGGCTCGTTCGCACCGCTCAACTTCCTCTCAACATCCCGACGAAAGCAGGGTGAGACAGATGGGCCCATCTGCTGCGAAGACATTCCATGGACGCAAGGCCCGTGTAGCGGCGAAAGCAAAGAAGGTACGTCATACTCTCAGCCCATGTCAGTGCAGGTCCGCCGTTCTGACGGAGTGCGCAGTTCTGGATTGTCGTTCCAGACGGAAAGCCGAGGAAGAAGAAGCGGGCAGGTCGTACGACCGGTGCATCAGCGGTCCAGAACAAGACACAAGCAGCAAGGACAGAAATACGCAGGTCAACAGAAGACTTCCAACGAAGCAGGACCGTCGTCTACAGCCAGGAAACGCAATGCTGGTGATGAACCAACACAACTCAATGCTGCAAACGAACGAAAACCCCAGAGCACCCCAACGGCCAGCGGCCAAAGCGAGGAAGGGATGGCCCGCTCAGAGTTTACGTCGGCCCGTGTTCCACCGTTCTGACCGAGCGCGCAGGTCGTCGGAAAGCTGCGTAACAGACGGCAAGGAGGTGACCGGGCTGCAGTGGACGAGGAGGGTGCTAATTCAGTGAGAGGTGGTGGGTGTTTTTATCGGTGGATGTGCTACGAGATCGTAAAGTGTTACCTCCCATGAGATCTTCACCGCGTCACCGGCATGAGACCGGTGTGGGCCTACGCGCAGTGACCGTCTTGCATCGAACATTGTAAATTTATAGGTTATGTATCAGCTACACTCACTCCGTGTATTATAGATTTTGATATGTCCATTGGCGTGGACCACTTCCTGCTTGAAACTGAGTTCCTTCGTTGAATGCCGCGCTTCGTCATGTATGCGCACGCAACCCACTGGAAGTCCCCCAGAGTGACGAGTGATGCAAGCTGGAAACTACTAAGCTAAGTACACGTCCATGCGATCATAATGTTCATATACGAAGACATCCAACTGCAGGTCTATATCCCCGTCATAACCGTATTCTGCGGCTCATGAACGTTTGAACTTCCATGCCCGACTTCGGCCGCATGTTGCTCTTCGGAGCGTGACTCTCGGTTACTGTAAGTATCTTCCTCTGATTACAGTATAAGGTTGGTCTAGCCTGAGGGAAGACTAGATGGGCATTATACTCAGTGGGCCTCGATTCCAATTAACCTGGCGGGAGCGAACCATGAACTTCTGAATATTACATAATCCAAATGATGAGCTCGAGTTGGTTAAAGGCAAGTTCAAGTTCCATCGAACTTCCATGATCGCTTCGTAGTAATGCACTCATAACGGTTCAGGCGAAGACTGTCTCAAGGAAGCAGACCGAAGGACTGGCTTCGGGTATCAATCGTACTTCTATAGTGATAATTTCGTGCTGCTTCGGGTAGGCCTAGGCCTTCAAGTGTTCAGGCTTCAGTCTAAGGCTTCAAACCTCAAGGCCTCATGCTCAAACATCAACTCCACGCGAAACACGAATACTCAGTGGCCCACTACTTTGGATGGGACAAGCAATCTATGTGTAGATGTTGATGGAGGAGAATTGGAAGTACGCCTCGCTGAAAGCCAGAGGGTTGTCTAAAGCAGGTTGGATCAGCGCAACAAACATAATACATGTCGGGGAACTTGCCGTTAACATAGTCTATTGGAGAGAGACCATCAGTCATTGTTGTGAATATGAATTTCGGATTATACCACCCACCGACGCAAGTCGAAGGGCAACCAGAACTAGCATATACGTTACCAGCCCAGTCGCCACCTTCATATCAATCAGTCACGTCTAGATCAATCGGCAGCGCCTAGCGGGTACACACAGAAGGTTAGGTTGATGATGATGTTGTTGGCATCGAAGTGAGTAGCGAGGTCGCAGTCTGTGTTAGGGAAGTATGCAGCGGGGGTGCCCTGGAGATACGCCACTTGTCCAGAAGTCGTTCAAAATCGTGTAAAGTTAGCTTACCCAGTTGCTCGTGTTGATGGTAGGAGCGCCAAAGGCAACTTCACTAGGTACAGAGCGACTGTGACGCTCCCAGAACCAGATGCTGATATAGTCGTTGGTGCGCTCCATGGCGTACCTAACAAACTGTTGTTCAGCCACGATAACAATATGCAAGGTCACAATCATATACCATCCACCACCGATGTTGTTGAAGTTAGGACCAAAGCTGTTGTCATCCTCAGTCAACAGGACACCACATCCGTTGGCTATGCCATGTGAGCGATAGATTGCCAAACGGGCAATCGGAGTAACAAACCAGTGTAATCGCAATCCGTGGTCAGGATCGTCCTGCACTAACAGATTGAGAAAGATTGGTGTCAATTCGAGGATCTCTGCTCTCACCCAAGCTGGTTGGTTCCCGTGGCAGGGATCGTGCAATCTGGATGTCCGAGTAAGCTGCGGAGTCAGCGCCAAGCGAGAGATCTACGTACTGGCACTAGTGTGGAGCGTCGACTGGTTAGGTGTAACATCGTTGACACCCTCGACTATATCAACTTCACCCTACAGTGCGTCGTCAGTGGCGCGCATCATACCGGAAGTTGTACATACGCCAAGGGGCCAGTTGGCCTCGTCGCTTTCCCATATAGCCTTGATCCGGATATTCAGCTCCACTTTCTTCCTATAAATAGTGGCCAAGCAGCCAAACTCACGGGCCACGTTCTTTGAATGTCAAGTCGAAGCGTTCAGTAAAAGATTAGATTCTTTTGTGGGATGAAACTCACCCACACCCCTGAGGCATGTGCTGTATGTCGAACCTGAACGGGAATCCGGTCATCACGTGGTTCTCTATTCTCGGGACCCGCAGTGAATACCTACACTGCAACGTGAGTGGTGTACACATTGTTGGAGCGGATCCGGACAGAGTTGCGGCCCGGGCCGCTGGGCGAGAGGACAGTCGTATCGTCTGCCCGCATGATGAAGGTATCCCCGATAGCAAACGTCAGGCCCAGCATCACAGCGGTCTCCTCATCCACATAGTTGCTACATAACAGGACGTCAAAAGAGTTTCGCAATGGAGACATGGCGGAACATACACTCGACCGTTGGTGGGATCTGCAATCGCCTCGAAGTTGAAAGACTCGTAGAAGCCTTCACCGACGATACACTCGCTGAGAGTGTATCCTGCGCCAGCAAATGCGAACCCAGCGAGGGAAGCGAGAACAAGGATCCTGCTGGTAGCAGATAGCTTCATAGCGATGAGCGGGAGAATGGTATGAGCCTGCCTTTTAAAGGCCCAGATCCAACTCTTCTGCCAGGTGGCTGATTTGGGGACAGTGAGGTAATGACATGCTGAATGGGAATGAGAAGCGAACTCGAAAGATATTTCGAGATTCAGAATTGGTCAGATGTGTATTCCTCACCCAAAATAAGTTGCGAGATTAGTGCTCGCTACAGTCATAAAACATCAATTGTCGGAGGATACAACGAAGATACTGGAAAATAGAATATGGGATCAGAAAGCGGGGTAAAGTCAGGCCATGATCAGTCCGGATTTTTGCAATATCGACGAACCTAAGGTCTAAATTCGATAGTTATCTTTTCTTCGTCATTCTTTTCATCAGTTGGGTGGGTCGCTGCGTGAAAGTAATGCACATGAAACCTCCCACATATAGTGAGTCATGTCATAGTGTGAAAAAAGATAAGAATACAGCTTTGAAAGAGGCCTCATGTTATATAAGTTAGTAATTTGATGCAGGTCATGATCATGATGCACATCATCGTCAAGCAAGTGCGATTGAGAGTAATATGTATTACGGAAGGCAGCATTTGGAAATTGCTCTAAGCTAACCATTGGCATATGGGTGATTCAGCGCTTTCAGCTGCATGCTTTATGTTGCAGATCCTGATGAAGGAGTCGCTGGGGAAAGTCCGTGTCGTGTTGAATCCCCTGCTACCTATATATGCAAATACTAGGACCCAATCTGCCTTGGCCTCACTGCACCCCTCCAGGCTGGATTATTTTTGGCAGGATCACGAGATGAGTCAGAAAGGCCACGAATATCTTCAACCTTGGAGAGATCTTTATATTTTGGATCATCAAAGTCAGTCAGGCCAGGGTCTTGGTATCAAATTTCCTGACTCTTTAAATTTCTCAGTTGCTGATTTTCTTCTTCGACGTACAAGCCCCCACTATCATCTTCTGCAAACTCTGGCGCAGCCCAGATCCATGCATGTCCCGAACGCCAATTGGCAGCCAGCACAGTTGGCAGGACGAGCTGCAATTTTACTCTAATTTACACCCCCTATGGTCAGGCAAATTCACGGTTAATTAACAGTAAATTACAAGGGTAAATTTCCCCTTCTTTACTGTGCACAAGTCCTGTGTTTCCATTGCCTCCTCCACAGCGCTCATGATCAACTGATATTGTTCCCGGGTTTGTTTGCGAAGGTTGTGTCAGTTCGTATGATCGGAATTGAGCAGGTCCATCGGGTATTCATTACATTCCGATCTCTGGTGGTTGTGGCTTTCTCAGCCTCAATCTTGGCACACTTTTTTTTCACCCACCATGGGCACACAGTCGTTCGCTCGACGTGGTACAAGATCCATTGCACTTGCGATAGCGGGTTTCTTCAGCTTAGATGTCGTCAAGGCTGGAAATACGACCTGCGCTGGAAATTTAACGGATTGGTGAATCGGGTTGTCTTTTTACGGGTCGATGTGGCATTGCTAACGTCGAGCAGGTATACTGAAGCTGTTGGCGAAACAGCTTGTAAGCCCAATGATCTTTCGGGCTAGATGCTGCGTTTACTGACTGTCCTGCGACGTAGGCGCAACATACCAGCGGCTAAGGCAAATATGCAACCCCCAGTGTGAGTGAGGAAGCAGGTAGACCCGATTTTGTCTTTGACTCTGTTTTTATGTGCAGATCAAGTCCCCTCGTTCCGTGCAAATACCCCAGGCGATCAGTGTGACGACCAGCTGCGTATGTGGTTTATCCCGTTTCCGTTATTGTGCACCAATAACCTATCTACAGAGGAATGTTGTTGTAATTCTATTTCCTGGGCTCTGAGCATGCTATGCATGAAGTATGAAACCAATTCTTTATCGCGCTGGGCGTGTTTAACAGGGTTTACAGCTGCCAGTGGGATGTCATAGGCGGATCATCCGCCGGTATCGACGCGGGTTCGTGTTAATGTTTTGCTGTTATCTCGGGCGCCTAACGAGTTAGTCCTCCAGGAGTAGGCGCATATGGGATGTACCGTGCACCAACTGGGAAATTTTGCAGTCCGGGTACAAACCAATCGTAGGTATGGTCTCCCGTCTTCCCGAACGATGTTGATTTTCTACGTAGACTCCCGACTGACATCCAGACTGCTGTCTGCAACGCTGGTATCAAGTTGGATAACTTTTTGTACGGGCTCTTTTGGAACGATGGTTCATGGTTTTTGTGAGTCGATGTGCTTAGTCTCGTATCAGGTGACTGATCTCCAAGGTTGAATCAGTGTTTATACCATGGATACAGCGAGTCGAGATCAGATAACAAATAACAACAATACTTTTACCCACTGCAATTCTACGACATTGACAACGTCGTCAGCCCCTCATTCAACGTCGTTATCGACATCGAATCTGCTCCTCTGCATCTGCATCCGGCTCCGTACCAACAACATCACAGGTCGCGTCCCAGTCCTCGCACTCGACAACTGCTAGCGTGGCCGGAGGCGTTGTCGGCGGTATAGTTGGTTTGGCATTGTTGCTAGGACTTGCGTTTACTTGTTGGAGGAGGCGTCGCCAACACGAACCTCTTCCACAAGATATCGACGACTCGGAGCCCCCAGCGATGTCCGCGGTCACACCATACCCTCTCACACCAGCAAGTAAGAAACCTTTCTGTTACATGCAATGCGTGCATATTACTTATACTCCTCGAGCCCCAGGTCGTTCTGCCCAGTATTTCGGGCACCGCCCAACGGAGAGTAATATCTCATCCAGCGTTGGTCCGTCGGCGTCACAAATCGGAAATTTGTATCATTCGTCAAGCTCGTCAGAGATCATGGGATTGTCCGGCAACACACCCTCTCGCGAGGCACTGCGGCATGACGACCTCGGTCCTGTTCCACTGTTAGGTCGTTCATTGTCTGGCAGACTCCCACCTGCGTACGATCCTCAGTGGGATGATGCGCGGCAAGGACCACGTCCCCTGCCGCAGCAGCCATCCGATGCACCAGTGGAGGCTCCTCTGGAGATTCGCGACAAATAGGCAGTGGCTTGTCCAGATTTTTCGTGTTCTGACATTTCCTTATCGTGCTAAATTAAGATGGACAGGATCTGCGGTTGCTTTGTTGCCTCGTGCTCGTATGGTAGATTATGGCTTGGACAGCATGATGCGCCATACACTCATCATACCTATTTACCCCTTCACTGGCAGTGGTACCCATCTCTATTATCACGACTGTATTTGACGGCATTTTTCAATACTATGTCCACCTTAGTTGTAGGTATACCCCGTGAACCATGTTTGATAGTTTCGCTTCCTTCCTATCAGACGTATCCTGCTGCCTTGTTACTCTCGTCCACCAACGCCTTGACTGCTTGCGCAATCTCGACTGCGCCCTGGGAAAATGCATACCCTTCAGAAACAGTAGATGCGAGGATTTTGAGTATAGCACTCACAGGAGTGTCGGAGTGACAGCAAATGGACACGGTGGAGACATTCTGTCCTATCGGTAGGAGTTTGCCACCTGTGGTCGTCACTTTGTGCAAGGTGAGAAGGTTTTGAACCTTTGAACATAAATCGAGCTCGTAGTCAGCCCAGCGCGCAACGCCTACTACATCGAACCGTGTCCTCAACTTACCCGTTGACGGACTACCTCAAGAGGGACGGGATCGTGCTTCCTATCAACGCCGAGTTCAGTCCGATGGGTATCGGTACGACAGAGCCTCCATACTTTGTGATCAGCAGTTTTCCTTCGTCACTGTAGTCAAGGTCCGCAAACCACTCTATACATATCGGCTGTCATCCCCAGACTGTCTCAAGGTGGGGGCAGAGAGCTTACCAGCGATGAACGGAACGCCCATCTCTTCTGCAGCTTGTTGGTGTGCGGTCCCCGCGAGGCCCATGAAAGCAACACCTTCGGGCTGGGCGGCGCTGCCCTTGAATACCTTTGTCACGCCGACGACCGCACGGGCGAGCTCGACGGAGCGCGCAGTCTGTCCATACACAGATCCGTGCGGCTTGATCTAGAAGGAAAACGGCATCAATAGGGTCGAAAGTGGCTCGGGGCGACGTCAGTGACAGACGTGGTTCAGAGGAAGTTGGTACCGCTTCAGGAACCCATCTAAGGCGCCGACCTGGTAGATGAAACAAGACTCGAGCTCGTCCTACACGTTGGTCCCGTCGTCAGACCCCAAGGCGCGAACGCTGTGTACAGAACATTGTCTCACCGGCTCAATAGCCATCTCTCGTCTCCCGAAGCCCTGTAGGTCCGGTAGGGAAGGATGTGCACCGACGAGAACGTTGTTGGCTTTGGCGAGAGCCACCGTCTTGTTCATCACCGAGAAGTCCCTGGTGGTCAGGACGAGCTTAATCTCTTGCGAGTCCGACTGCCATGAGCGCTCGAGAGGAACTTACGAAGCGTGAAACCCGCATGCAATGTTCGCCAAGTGTATCGTCTTCATGAGACCTTCATCGTCGCCCTACGTCGTTAACGTTTCACCAGTCAAAAGACAAGCTGCACCGGTAATCTGATGTCACTCGTACAATCGTGTATAGGGAGAAACCCTGCATCGAGCACGAGATATTTAGTTCGGAGATAACTCAGCTGGAAGACACCAGTGTTACCTCTCCCATGTCGCAGTTGACTGTCGCGCGCAATGGTTTCGACATCCTTGAGCTCGGTGGCACGCAACAACGTCAAAGCACTGAGTGTTGGTGGCTCGTGTGCATGTGCACCTTCGACGCCATGATAAGACTCCTCGGCACATGATCTGCTATCGGACCGCCTGATCTAAGTAAGTCGTGCGTGTGATACCCAGGAGATATTTTTGGGCCTTTTCCCGTGTGGCTGATGGGGTATATTCGAGTCCTCAGGCCACAGGCCTCATTAACATTAGCCAGTCAAATAGTCCAACTAATCGGTGACAGTGGATTCTGCCACAACTCACAGTTCGACGGTTTGCAAGCCAGCGTGCGACTCGAAGCTTGAAGCATATTAGGGTAGTCGCACTTACATAACGGTTTTGAAAGCGGTAGGCCCATCTCAGGCTGACGAAAGAAACAGCCTTCGTGGTCTGGAAGTAGGACACTGCCATGCCCCGCGCGTTGACCGCGTTAGGTCAGCCGATTAGTCAGCACGAGCAGTACGGCTGAGTCAGCCGTAACTGAGCGGATCACGATTCAAATATTCACCAAGGCTCTGATATCAGCTCTGTCTCACTGAACGGAGGTAAGTCAGGTAAACATGACGTGTTGACATGGCGTCCGTCCCAGCGGTCCGTGAATGCATGACCATCGAGGCTAAGACAGCCGCGGGAAGCGAGTGCCGAGGCCCAACGTGACGTCGCCAACTACCCAACATCGACGACTTACAGCAATGCCGTCCGTCACAAACGCCGTCGATATTCACTATGACTAGGATCACGGCCAAGGATGTAGACCACGAAGAGGCTCGAAGTTGGCAGTGGGATGGAGAGGGAGATCAATGGAGAGAGGGGAGGACCTGTGGGCGTTGCGTCGTCTTCGATCTTAAGTACTACTCCGATCAAAATTCAGATGGAGTCCCAGAACAAGGTGCTTCGATTTTAGGCGTCGCGGCAAGTGGCACATCGATCGCTCGCCCTCACCGCCCTCCATTAGGCAATCAGTCCTACTTTCCCGGTGTCCTTAGCCCATGCTGTACTCATGTCACGAAGTACGGAACGTCTTTTCCCCCAGAATAATCCAAGTGGCTCGACTATTATTCCCTGCCAGTCTCTACCAGTGTTGGCCGATTAACTCACCATGTGTCCGTCTTGCGGCAACAAAAGACGGTCCTAGAGGGAGACAAAGACATTGAGAAGCAAGAGACGGTCCCGGTATTCGTACAGTCTCGTTCTGACCCCCTCTGGCCATCCATAGTATTAATCCATCTTGGTTCTCCTACTTGCCAATCTTGGCAGCGTGGTGAAAATTTCCAATAAATGTGAGGCCTTGAGGGGCTCTAAAACCACTATTCCCGCAGCAGCCCACCTCCCACTACCACTACCTGAATGACGTCTACCATGACCTCTTTGGACTCCCATGGCCCACATATATATCTTGGACTGTTTGGTGCTATGTCCCCAAACCTGAGTGAAGGCGAAGCGCTGGAAGTCTTCGATGTCTCTGACGACATGTCGGTGGAACAAGGAAGTTTGTTCCCAAATAGTACAGTGGACCCGACAATGGCGAAAGACGTTGGTGATTTGAGTAGCGACTTCACTCAGCTCCAAGTGACACCGTTGGAAGCATCCAAGGGTATGACCGAGGGTACGGATGCCGAGTACAAATGGTCCGCACATTTATTTCTGTCGTGTTTTTGCACACACTCACTGGAACTGGTTTGGACAGCCTGATGAATCAATGCGAGTCCTTCCTGGTCCAGATGGGATGGTTGCAAAACGGGGACTCGTTCTTCAGTGCTACACCCCATCGTGAAGCTCCCATGTTCATCGTGGCCTGGATAATGAATGCGTGAGGCTTCAGAAATTTTGTTGCCCCCACCAGCACTGACAGAATGCTTCACGGTGTACAGCTGTGACTCTATCACCCCGAAGGGCACGACAAACCTGGCATCTGTCGAGCGCGGCACGTATGGACATGCCCAGAAGATGAGGGCTGCAGTGACATATGCGTTCGGACGGTTGCACGGGCTTGGCGATATGCCCTGGCACGAATCAGAGGTTCCGGGGAGCTCCCGCATGTTGGGAAACCCCTCCATCTCTGTACAGGTGTCGACCTACATGAGTTCGTTATGCCGTCGCAAGGTTAGTCCCTACAATTTGGCTGGGCGGAGTTTTTGTGTGGACATGCTGATACTGACTCTCGGTGACTCGGACACTACTATCACAGGTTCAAGCTGGCGAGGTTGCGGTCAGCGCCCGCGCCATTACATCGGTGAGTAATACCATGAAGTCTGCTGGAACTCGCCGGAGCCGGAGACTCACCTGTTACCATGCGGGCTACAGGATTCGCTGTCGAAACTGTACCATTACAACCACCTACCGCAGAACTGGTCCATCCATCCGTACCAGCCTGGCGTACGTTGCCGTCAACCGTCCGAAGACCCCAACAAAGGATGCCTGGATGATTGGGGTGGTGGTCGTGCCCGTCGACTGGTGCAAGCTGCTTACACAATCGCCTTCATCTGTCTGCTTCGATGCGATGAAGTTCTTAAGATACAATTGCATGATATTGAATTATTCGAAGAGGGATTCGTTCTTACGCTTCCTTTCCGCAAAACCCACCAGAATGGAGGTTAGTACTTACAGTTCTCGATTATTACTAGCATCTCCGCCTGAGTCCAACTAACGAACCTTAGACATCAAACCATATCACCTGTGGGTTCTCCGCCAGGAAGAAGCTCATCTGTGTCCGGTGAGGGCGTTAGCCGAGTGGCTAGATGCCTCTCGGATAACATCGGGCTACCTGTTTCGCAAGATTGCCTCTGGAGACCGGGTTGTTGAAGCCAACACCCCACTGGTACGAGCTTCTGCTTTGGGATCAGAAAGCTCTGTTGATGCCGAGACATATATGTTCTCACCAAAAGACATCTGAACAGTTCCTCGAAATGTTCCGCAACAATCTTTTAGACCTCAACATCGATCCCGCTCCCTACGACACGCACTCATTCCGGAAGGGGGGATGTCAGTACCTTCACATTGAAAGGAGGTGGCCTTTGAGGAAGATATGCGAGTGGGGCGGATGGAGCCAAGAGCTCACAAACCTCACAATCGCCAAATACCTCATCTCCCTCAGCGACGATGACGTGGAACGCCGGGAAGATTTTCTCAACCCCAACTGTCGGCAGGTGGTCAAATGCTCGCAGTGTGGACGTTCTTGTGCTTGTGCTTAGTAATGTCTTGTCATAGTTCATATTCTTAGAACTAAGTACTCAATCATGTACATACTATGAGTTTCATGCCATACAATGCGCTTCGAAGTTTGAACGTATTATTCACTCAAAAAATGGTCGTGAACGCCAGGACCAAGACTATTACCCCGCCTGTGAATGTCCGAGGACAATATCTTAGACCAGACCTGTCATTCCACCGCCGAGACTCATACTAATGGCATTCCATTCCTCAGTATGACTACGCCGCACCCGTTTTCTACTTCTCATGAATCAGTTCCCCCCATCTGGTCTTCGACAGCCCAGTCCCGTCGTTCACAAGCAGACACCAGAGTCCAGGAACTCTTCGTCCTACTGCATGGCATGCTTTTCACTGACATCGAGCTCGATAACTTTACCCCTACACTTGCCCGCTTCCTTGGACGTCTGGATATTGAAAGGCACTGAGGAACGATGACGCTACAAAGCTTGAAGCACAAATTTCGCCTGCATTGTTGGAAGGTGTGGCACCACTCGAACTCCCTCAGACTTTCAAGTTTGTGGTGGAGCTCGCTTTCGCAATGCTTTCAGCCTTCTTCGCAAGGCCTAGCTCACTGATTCGGAATAAGTTAGTACGTTCGGGATGCCGCAAGCACCACCCACGTGATCTTGCAAGTACTATTCACCTGTCCAGTCAGACTATTGTATCAATACAAAAAAAAAATCATGTATCCCCGTCTCTACCCATCCAACCGCATTGTGACTGCCCAAGGCCTTGAGAGGACATGAGTGCGACTTCCCTTTCTAGAGGTGCATTGTGCACCAAAAGAGTCCCCGAGCTTTTCCTGGGCCTCTTCAACAGCATTTTGATACTCTCTCCCACGGGACACACGGAGATTAACGTTCAAGGATATGCGTGTAGGACATCGGCTGTCCATCTTCACTGAATTAAACGAAGCCAGCATCTGGAGTTCGATCGTTGGCGTGGATCGGAGCCATGCGAGCAGCAGTCGACATTGTGTCCAGGTCTCCTGCATCAACACAGTGAAATGAGTCACGTTCGATGTGGTGAGCACGGCTGCTGTGAGAGGAGCGCCGTCCCTGAGACGTGGAAGCTGGAGAAGTGCGGGAAGGGGTCCCTGGTGTAGAGACCTCGTCGAGAGGGACAGAGGAGGTCACAGATGCGGAGGGGGATGTACGAGAAGTTGGGGAGAAGATAGGTGCCGTAGCAAACGATGGGTAGGATGAACGCCAAGGTGCCGAAGAACGCCGCCAGGAGGATGAGAGGCGATGTAACGGGTCCCCCGGAACCTGTGAACGTGGAGGTGTCGTCTGGCCGTGTTACGTTCGAGCTTGACGTGGGGAGAGCGATCGAGGACTACTGGTAGTACTACTGATAGTAGCAGTCGGCACTGCCGATTCGGACACGAGGACGACGGGGATGGATGGAGTTCCGTCATCCGCCGCGCGCCATGCCAATGGCAGATGGACAGACGGCGGGAGAGGCTGAACGACAATGGGTCAGCAAAGAGGATATGGTGATCGCGAGAGCGAGGATAAAGAGGAGAGGTACCGCAACTAAGTTGTGGGGAATCGCAAATCGCAGAGGAACTGGATCTGTGCGACGTATGGCGATACTGTGATCGTCAACAAAGAGTAGAGTCTCAAGCACGTGCGGACAAAGACGGCCCGTCACCGCCACCGAGACGGTTCGCGTCACGGGTGCAATGCTGACGGGGGAGTGTCTTTTTCGACGAGAGAAGTCACCACTGGCCTGCAGGAATCAGCAGCAGGATAACGATGCGACGATGACCTATCTCAATATTTGTGAAGCCTCAATAAATTGGTTTGACCGCCACGTTCTCGTTCGGTTCAGCTTGACATACGAGGCAATGGAAACTTCAAACTTGAAGCAAGTATGTAGTAACCACTTTGGATTCAATGCCAGCGACCCACTACTGAGAACAGTCTAACTCACTCGGGTATTAGAGCGGGCACACATCGTGATAATATGAAGCAAGCTGTTCATGGTCAGACATGAACGTCCCTGATAGGCTTGTTGCTCTCCCGCACTCCCCTGCTGGCGGGCCACTCACAGGTCGCCATCATGGACCCCGTCGAGCCTATCACACACATGACCAGAAGCTCGACGCCAGAAACCATCAGAGACTCGGAGTTCCAGGCTCAGGTCCGTCAGCGCCTTGACCACACCGAGCCACGACCCGAACAGCCCACTTCCCCAACCACCCAACCCACCGACATACCCTTCCCTCCCCCGTCCCGTGACGGCCATGAACATCTATACCGCTCCGATCGCGGAGACCCTCCCCACATGGGGTATAGCCCAGAGACACAGAGCTCCGACCCCCTGAGTTCATCGTCGACGACTCACCGACTTCTTCCAGATGAACCTGACACTGGCTCGGGCACGCCTCAAGCTTCTGTGAGACACCCGAGTAATCTGTTGGGTGGTCAGGACCCTCTCCCGAGGTCTTGGGCAGGCCCGGCGGCGGCTGAATTATTGCCTAAGAGTCGAGATAGTGCAATTGGACATCAACGCGGTCCATCCACGGTGGTCAACCGAACCAAAAAAAGCACTGATGGGGTTAGTGCCTGTTGTTGTGAGTTTGCTTTCATCGCATTGGTAGGTTCGTGGCGGACGTGCGCTCTTACACATTCCGTTGTTGTAGCCTCAGAAGACAGTCGGAGAACGACTTCAGCCGACCGTCGATGCAGCTCAGAAGGAGAAGACAAAATACTCGAAGAAGGGTAAGGGTTGACTGATTCGCCTGATGTTGCGTGGTGTCCAAGTTGCTGAGAAATATCACGCAGCAACCGATGACTTCCTATGCACTCAACATCGCGATCGGACTGCAAGTTCTGTTGGGTGCTCTTACCACTGCGGTAGCAGCCGCGGCAACGGGTAAAAATGTGCGTTTATTTCGATGTTAACAGTTTCTCGTCGGCCAAATTGATCGGTCTCGTCGCAGATTTCTCAAGCGGTCGCATTACTTGGTTTGCACTCTTCCTGCCTCTGATTACCGTCGAGTTTAACATGCTGCTTTCTAGGGGGGATGTCGACGATGGTCGCTTCCTTCCTCGCTCGTACCCAAGGCTCGCACGAACCTGAGCTCTCCATAACCCGAGTGAAGGACCTCGAGCATTTCCTCCGCGACTGCCACTCCTTCCAGCTGGACCACGGGCACATGCTTGGGACCGCTGCAAACGGCCTCAACCGCGAGCTAGACGAACTTAGACAGCGGTTTGAGGAGCTGTTAGGGAATGCGAACGGGTAGGCGCTTCGCTTTGTCCTGGCGGACGTGTGCTGACGATCGTGTGTTTTAGCGAGCGGAAGCTTTCGTCGGTTTGAGGCCGAGCAACATACTGTACTTCAAGTTAGATATCCCCGTTAAATATCAATACCCACCCTTATATGTACCCACCCTACCTTCTTTTCGCCACCCACAGTCATTCTTGACAGGCACACGTCACATAGATTCTTGACCCTTCCATTCATACTTATACTTAGTTTACCAGGTTTTCAAGGGTCATAATTTATATGTTGTAGGGGCGTTGTGATGATGCTTCAAGTTGTTCTGATTCGGGCTAGCGTCAACTGAAGCCACATACCCGGAGCAGTACATACTAGATTGGTGATCTGACATCGCGGTAAACCCGGCAATCAGCACTGATCCAGCAGCATGTTGCTACCAATTGATCTCAACGACATCCAAAGGTGGGTGTAGACCGTGTAGTGTACTCGTGTAGTACATGTGATGCTTAGTCGTACGATACTTAATACCTGGTTGGCTACTTAGTACTTTCCCTACTGTCGAGTTATACTCGCTACAGTATCCATTTCACTACAGCGTCATGCGAACAAGCGCGAGTTTTAGTGAATTGCGTTCACACTACTCAACAATGGCATTGGTGCATTACAAGTACGAACGCGTGGCTGCGCCAGTACGTTCTCATTAACCACACGGAGCCTAGTAGTTTTCGCAGAGTGGTGATGCCAAGGATTGCTACAGAAAATGTGAAACCGCCTTTGAAGATCTGGTGAGCTGAAGACGCCGAACAGCGACTGGCCTTACCTGCACTCCTACCCACGAACCTGTCTAGGGCCTCACGCTAGCCCCATTTCAACTTGTTCACTCCTTCGCCTTCCCTACCAACTACACGTGATCCGAGGATGACCTCGTCGGGTAGACCCTCGAGTCGGAGTGCTTCACGTCGGACGTAGGTTACTAGTGCTTGCATGAGCTCCGGGTAGGCAATGTAGCTGTGATTAGTAGTCAGTGCGAACACCGAGTCAGATCTTAGAATGAATGGAAGTGTAATATAAACTCTCACCGATGGCTCTCATTCGCCTCAAAGTCATAAACACCACTCTGGTCGTCCTTAGCCTCCTCGGCGTCGACGTCGAGTTTCTCCACCTTCTCCACGAGACCACCGACGAGGTTCACTGACCGTCTGAACCCTGCTTTACTTTCACTTCCAGTCCCGTTTACGGTTGCACTCTTGCTACCACTCCCCCCCTGCCCTGGCAACGAGATCCCCCTAGCGCCTCTCCCACCCAACAAGTTCCGCCAAATGGCAGCCGCCATATCCGTGTCTCCTCGCACAAGTCCCAAATCCATGCTCATCCCCAACCCCGTCCACTGCTCCTTGAGTATCTTCATATGCCTCGTAACGAGTCTCTCCGGTGCTCTCGCTCTCTTCTCCGCTTTGGCGTATGCAGCGGGCGAAGAGAACGTGTCAGGCGAGGGGATCGGAGATGGGAAGGTATAAAACGCGCTGTGGGGATATGGGGAGAGATAGCTGGCGTATTCTGCGCGGGTTTTGGTGTTGTCATCTGGGGATGCCGACGGGGCGGATTGTAAGGATTGTGTGGATGTTGGACGGGGAGGGAGGACGCCGGGTTGGAGGACGGCCCGCAGGCGCTCTTCGACGTCTTGGAAGAAGTGATCTATCAGTCCTTGTATGTGGTTCAGCCCGTGCGGAGCGGGGAGAGCGCGCAAGCGCACGGTGAGGAGCCAGACGTGGAGATTGGTTACAGCAAACCAGGACTGGAAGGTCGGTGGGAGTGCGCATTCTGGCAGGACGCGCAGGAACGTGAGTCAGAGATATAGTAAAACAAGACGGCGATACCATTTTTCCAAAAGTCGGCTTCTTGGTCCGCACGAGTTGCGCAGAGCGTATTATACATGTGCAGAGCGCGTCTGTTCGCGAATTGTTTGGGCGACCCGTATCCGAGGGCACGCGCTGCGCCGAGAAAAATGGCGTAGAGGACAGGATTGGATTTGACCCGCTGAGTGAGCCATGACTGCTCCTGAACCGATGGCCTTGCTGCTGGCACGGCTGCTTGTTTCGGTGGAGGCACGGAGGTACTGAGTAGTCGCGTTGGTTGACGAATGCTTTTTCGAGGGTATCTGGATGCTATTCCAATGCGGCTCGCGAGGACCGATCGGGAAGCCATCATAAAACAAAGCTCTGGCTCACAACGTGAAACCAGAATTGAATGCGTGAATGCTGAATCTGCCAGTGAGCATAAAATCTCCCATTTGCATTACATAAGCGCGTTCAGGGATCTTCGAATACTGTCGAACTGATCAAGAAACAGGTTGAACTGTTGAACGTTGATTAGCCAAGGGACATCTTGCTGTGCTATCTTGGTTATTGAGGGCACCCCACTCCCAGTTGGACAGCTTGTGTGTCATGTATAGATCAAGCTCGAGCTCTAGTGAATACGCTGATTACATGTACATATCCAGCGGTCTCCCCACCCTTGAAGCCACCTTTTTGATGTTCACATGCTCTATGAGACGGGTTTTTATGTGAGCGATAATGTATCTCTTAGACTGATCCTCCACTAAGTTGGATGTGCCACTTGCAGGCCTCTCGCGAACACTGTGAGACCTCATGCTCCTTCAAGTTCACTAGTGTTCACCTGCATACGACGATTCTGACATATGGATAGTAGTCGATCCATGCCATATATAGCGTACCGAGAAAGAGAAAATACAATTAAAACATATACTGTTGTCTGACTGGCGTGTTGTGATCGCCCCGTGACAGCTGCCAATATCTCGTAGTTAGTTGTTGGCTGTCATGTATCGTGGCTCGAGGCGATCATCGGACGAAGAATGGGCAGATGCTTTCGACGCAATTTGATAGCGAGAAGCGCGGAAGGTTACAAATGTGCTATCGATCGAGCTTGATGGAAGTTAAGTGCCAAAGGCAAGGAGTATGATTAGAACGAGCTAGAGATACGGTCAACAAAAATGCCATTCCAACGGGTTTATGGAACTGAGACTCATCTAGTGACAGGACAGTGGAACGTGAAAAAGCACTGCTTACGATTTACAATTAATATAGATTTAATATAGATTTCACTTTAAATAATTTTGCCAAGATCTGCCATTCTGACGGCAGACTCGACCTTGAAATAATTCTACACGTCAGTTCGCAGAGGAGTTTGTGTGGTTCCGGAAGTGGTTGCGGTGGCGCGCAATGTTCACTATCGATACCACCGAGGCGATATGTAGTCCGTCATCACGCTAATTCCACCTTGGAGGCCAATCTTGTCAAACATCCATACTTGACACAATGACACTCGCGCAGTCCGATTTTCGGATCAGCTGCTTGTGACCATTTTGATAGATTCCACCTAATTATTCCGCGAACCTGAAACAAGATTTGTACTGAGACACGTCCATCATGATCTACCGACCTCCACCTCACGAGTCACGACTGCATCGACGGCATCGACGACATGTAGACTCTCTTCAACGCTGCCTCGAAATCTTCGCTGTCGATTCCCATCTTCGAATTCAATATACACAACCATCAACGCGGTATTGGTTCCCTGGAACAACGCACATTAAGCATTCGCTTGATGATCACCCGATCACCAATTCAACGTTCAATCTCGCCA
>MU123845.1:0-39911 GCA_014904935.1 Melanogaster broomeanus | reverse complement strand
CAAGCAAGTTGAAGTTGCACCAAACACATCAACTCCCTTGTTTGTAATTTTACTGGCAATGCCTTTGTAAATGCGATGAGCTCATTATCTTCGCGTCCGTAATGGCCGCATCAATGATGATGTAGTCACAACCCCCGAATCCTTTCTACTACGTACAGTAAAATGTGATGAGCATGCGGTATCGTTACTGATCTGCCAGAATAAGAAGGTAAGGCATGATGATTAATCAGATCCGAATTCATCACTTCATGCAACACGTAAGTTGAGATGCCACCCAATATTCCTGCCAGAGATGTCTTCCATAGTATGGGTGAAGAAGCACGCAGCCATCCACTAGGTACTTTTGTCCCTAACTGCTCAACGCGTGACCTGCCTACTACGCCACCAGGAGCCACTCAGGACACTCTTTCCCGAGATTGTTGAAGACCGAAATCACTGGGTCACCATGAACATGACTCGAGGACTCTTCATCCAGCCAATCGCATCAGCTTATCATCAAAGCCTTTGCAGAACTCATCCAGATATATTCACGCAGGATCTGTGTGAGGTAAGCATTTGCACCCTCCGTGGCACCGAGGAGTGAACGGTGTTCCACGAGGTGAAGACGCTGGCTGTGAGTGATAGTGTGTAAGCATACCTGATCGTCCATTCCAGCACTCCGAAACCCCTCTGTTTGTTCTAGTTTCTAAAAAAAAATGGATGCCAACTCGCGTTATTCTATAGCTGGGAGGCGAACAGAAGTCCGACGGATCACTTATAACTCGCTTACACAGTACTCGCTCCAACAATAAAACTGTTAACGTCAAAACCCACCCTGATCAGTGACGCGAAGTACGGAAGGAGGGCAGTTACTCGGGTGAGCAATCCATAAATACTGGCAGTCCCAGAACCGCACCTCAGTTCCTCTCTCTGAACTTGAATCTCTGCTAACAACCACACACACGCTCTCTACTTCACACTCGTTATACTCAATCATCATGCGTATCTCTTCGTCCCTCATCGCACTTGCGTACCTCGGCTTCACCGCAGCTGCAGCCATTCCCGCGCTCCCAGCTATCCCTTCTGAAGACCTCGCTGCTCGCAGCGGTGGACTTCCCATTACTGGTACCCACCTTGGTGGTCCCAATGGTGTTAAGCAGAACTTGCCTGCCCGCAGCGGTGGACTTCCAATCACCGGTACCCACATCGGTGGACCCAACGGTGTTAAGCAAAACTTACCTGCCCGCAGCGGTGGACTTCCAATTACCGGCACCCACATCGGTGGACCTGACGGCGTGAAGCAGAACTTGCCTGCCCGCAGCGGTGGACTCCCAATTACCGGCACCCACATCGGCGGACCTAACGGTGTGAAGCAGAACCTACCTGCCCGCAGCGGTGGGCTTCCAGTTACTGGCACCCACTTGGGTGGACCTGATGGCGCGAAGAACAACTTGCCTCGCGGTGCAGACGATAGCAAACTCACCAGCGCAATCACCGGTGTCACTGACGAGCTGAAGACTTCACGTCGCGGCGTCAAAGACACCAAACTCTATGGTGCATACGAGGGTGTCGTTGACAAGCTGCAGGGTTCTCGTCGCAGTGGTGGAGTCATCAACGGAGCTACAGATGGTGTTAAGAAGGTCACCGGACTCGCTGGTGCCCCTCCTACCAACGTGCCTCGCGGCGAATCCGACTTCGTTGTTGCACGCAGTGGTGGAGTTATCAACGGGGTTTCAGATGGCGTTAAGAAAGTCGCCGACCCCTCATCTGTTGCCAATGTCCCCCGCGATGATGTCCCCTCAATTTCAGATTATCCCTCAATTACAGATGTTATCACGGCAGCTCGTTGGATCTTCTGACTCGGACGACGAGTAGTGTTGTGGCGGGTCTGGCGGTACTCCTGGCGAGCAAGCCTCACAGTGAGTCGCATTATTTACTGGAGCGTACTGTAAAACTCATCACCCGGCCTCCGATCAGGTTTTCCTCAATTTCCCTCCCTATCTTTCGTTCGCATACCGGGATGATGAACGCATAGAGAATACTTGACGTTCTTAATGTTACGAGACATCCATACTATACCCCATGCCTCGCTATCCCTGCTTTAACTAAATGCATTCAATGTCTTCGTCGAGGTTATTCTCTAAGTGGCGGAAGTCTTACCGGTTTTGCTGTAGATAGGGTTTGCGTTGTCGAATTGGCAATTGGTTTGTCGCGCTCACACATGCCAGTGATCAACAGCCTTGTCCGACGATGGAGGAGCAATGTGCGGGGGTGGAACACTGTATGCGAGTAGATCAGCGAAGGAATAGCTCTTGATCCATTCGTGTGTAACTTGAAGGACATGCAGCCTGTGCATGGCCTTCTCAAAATTCGGCATCTCACAGTGCAGCGAGGTGATTTCGATGATGACGAGAAGGTCCATCTGTATCCACTATATTACACAACTGAATGATGGTGAGGCCGAAGCACTGATGGTCCGTTTATGTGAACCTTGACTGATGCCCATCGCTGGTTGTCCTCCGGAGTGGGCTCTATTGTTATCGCTGTCCGAAGCGAGGTTCTGACCGGCCGACCGTAGCAAGAACCAATCGATAGTGCAACCTGTAGATCCTGGGGTTAAATTACACGCTAATCATCCTACGTAGCTATACTTCGACGCTAGCGCTTTTACGGTCTTCCAAGAGTCCCCATTTGCCGCTTCTGCAAAACCCCAGTCTGGTTGTCCACTTCTCCCCGATTGCGATCATCATATCCAAAACAACAGTCGCATTATATGGCGCACCGTTCTGTTTAGTGTCCACGAGGTACTGGACGAACGCCTCCCAGCGCGGTGCGTAGTAGCCAGCCACAAGTCCGGCCCACTGCTTCGACGCATAATCGTTGATCTGTCCAGTGGGTCCCCAGAGCGTGATCTGGTTCCGCTGCGATGTACTCCAAGTATCGCGGAGTAAGTCGCGTTGCCGTTCGACCAGCTCTTCGCCGCGTTGATCCAGTTGGCGAGGAGGAAATTCGAATCAGTGAGCAGGAGATCGTCGAGGTCGTACAAAAGCTGCAACAGTGGCTTTCCTGCTTCCTCGACAGCAGACGCGTTCGAAGGAGGTGAGTTGTAGTGGCGAAGGAGGGATTCGTATGAGGACGATGAACTGGTTGGCAGTAGCTGGCGTGTCACATACACGAGGTGGTATCGGAACTCTGGGATAGTAGATAGGAGTTCCTCCGACTCTGTGGTTGCCTCGAGCAGCCTTTGAAGCGTGGGGACGATAGTGGTGTTCGTGTCGTAAAACACGAGGGTGGGATGATGTCCAGTGCAGTTCACGAGCACCGTCAATGCAGGTGCAAGTTCGAGGTGCTTTTGACAGTCGCTTGCGACGACGGGTTTTAGTTACTGTAGTATAGGGTAGATCCGAGGAGCTGCCATGCATTGACGGCGGGCGCTGGGACAATTGAACGGGGAACGCGGGTCCGGAGAGGAAGTCGTTGGCCGTGTCTTCGTGAGCTTTGACTGCGACATGCACTACATCGAGAGCTAGGTGAGGTGGACGTAGTTGGCATCAGCTAGAATTCTGCTTGCGTGCTGCACGGTTACCTTTGGTTGCTTCTTGCGCCGTGGCTTTATGTTACTCCATCTGCTCAACTCTTTCCGTGTGAGACTCACGCCACCCGTGGCATGGTCGCTGTCCATAGCATCCAGCGCATTTTGTAGTCGCGTATCGGCGGCCTTGTATTTTGCGAGTGATTTTTCGAGGTACTGGACGCGTTGTGCGAGACTGCTGTCTGACGTGGGCGTCTTCGTGAGCTGCCCCTTCGGCCGTAAAACTTGCATGGAGGATGGTGAAGGAGAAGTACCGCAGTGAAAATGAACTCGTACGGACCACAACGCTTGCAGGAAACTGACTTCTCTCTCTCTCGGTGAGGTGAGCCAGCTGCTCGCGTCGTCTGAACTTGAATCGCTGCCAACAACCACACACTCTACTTCACACTTGCTTTACTCAGTCATCATGCATATCCGAGTCACGTCATCCTTCATTGCACTTGCATACCTTGGCTTCGCTGCAGCTGCAGCCACCCCCGCGCTCCCAGCAGTCCCTCCTGTGGGCTCAGACGACCTCGCTGCTCCCAGCAGTGGAGTTGCAATTACCAGTAACCACGTGGGTAGAGATAATGGCCATAAGAACAACTTGCCTCGCGGCGTAGTGGACACCAGTGTAGTTATAGATATTATTGACAAGATGCAGAATCCAGGTCGCACTAGCACGGAAGTCATCAACGGAGTTACAGATGCCATTAAGAAAGTCACCGGAGCCTCCACTGGTAACCTTCTTGCCAATGTGCCCCGCGGTGAATCCGACTTCGTTACTGCACGCAGTGGCGCGGTCGTCTCTGGAGCCTCTTCTGATAACCCCCTTACCGACGTGCCTTCTTCTGCATACTCTGGTAGTACTCCCGAGCAAGCTTTTTAGCCACCTCACAGTGAGTCGCATAGCTACTGGATCGTACTATAAAGCTCATCACCCGGCCGCTGATCAGGTTTAGGACCTTCCCTTCACTTCCCTAAGTTCCCTTCCCTTCCCCACCTTTCGTTTGCATAGTGGGATGATAACGCATAGAGAATACTTGACGTTCTTACTGTCTTTTTCGCTTAGGTTGGCGCGTGTGAAATTTAGCAAAATTATTCCTCCCATCTTCCTTCGACCATAGCACCTCAACGCCTCACCGGAATTCGACGGAAAGGACACCATTCAACTCGGAATAGCCCAGAGAACGTATCCCGGTTACGCCTGGCGGTGAAATAACGAAGTTTGGACCTTTTGATTTTCGGGGGTCACCGGGATTTTGGTACACTGGTATGTATCAAGCTTCTATGCACGATCTAGCCATCGAAAACGTGCCATAGACATCCCCAAGGTCAAAAAACATGTTCTGAAATTCAATGGACCATTATATAGCTCTACTGGATGCTGGATCAAGAACAGATCTCTGTGGCCCTTGATGTATCTATCTAGCTTAGATAGTTCACTCTTTGTAGTTACCCCCGTGTTCCCAGCACAGTTTATGCATTTATTACACTGAAATTTATTGCAGGAAGTAACCAACAATGTTCTGCAGTACTGAACGTGGTTGTCCAACGAAAGTCTCAGAGGAGAATGTGGTGAAGAGTCTGGGTACCAAAATCCCGGCAACCCCTGAAAATCGAAAAATCCAAACTTCATAATTTTGCCACCGGTATAACTGGGATACATTCTCTGGGCTATTCCGAGTTGAACGGTGTCCTTTCCGTCAAATTCCGGTGAGGCATTGAGGCGCTATGGTCGAAGGAAGATGGGAGGAATAATTTTACTAAATTTCACACGCGCCAACCTAAGCGAAAAAGACAATAATGTTACGAGACATCCATACTATACCCCATACCTCCCTATCCCTGCTTTAACTCGAATGCATTCAATGTCACTCCATCGAAGTTATTTTCTGGCGGAAGGCTTACTTGTCTTCTGTCACCCATAATTATATAATCTGTAAGACTGTAACCCCTGTTTTACCGGATATTTCCGTGTCGGAGTTACCAAAACATACAGTGGTGACTTTGACACTTTGTGCTGGTGTTCAGAAGCTCACAACTCGAGATGATATATGTCTATACGTTAGGATGCTTTTTGTTCTATACTGCGTGTGCAGAATAATTGTCAACAAAAAGATAGTCAAAAAGTCAAAATCAGGACCCCAAGAGCGCGCAACAGATACATAGGTAGGTTTGTGTTGGAAACTCTTATCCTGAATGCCCCTAGGACCAATGGATAACCGCGTTGTGACAAGCAAGGTTTTCCGACGCCAGGCGGCATTCTCCGAGTAGGGTTTGCGTTGTCGAATGGTATGGAAGCCCAGGTTGGCCGCGATCACACATTGCTTATCTGCTGATCATCACACCGCTTCGGACGATGGAGGAGCAACGTGCGGGGCGAAACGTTGTACGTGAGTATATGAGCTCAGGAATAATTCTGGATCGATCCGCGTAACCCACGCAGCATAGCCTACTTAAAGTTAGGCATCTCACAGCGCACCGAGGCGATTTCGATGATGAGAGAATGCCGATTCGCATCCAGCATCATACGACTGAACAATGATCAAGGCCGAAGCACTCATGGTCCGTTTATGTGAACCTTGACTGATGCCCATCGCTAGTTGTCCCCCGGAATGGGCAACTATTGTTATCGCTGTCATAAGTGAGGATCTGACTGGCCGATCGCTAGCAAGAATCGATCGATACGTCCTGGGTTTAAATTACACACTAATCATTCTACCCAGCTATACTTCGACGCCAGCGCTTTTACGGTCTCCCAAGAGTCCCCATTTGCCGCTTCTGCAAAGCCCCCAGTCTGGTTGTCCCACTTCTCCCCGATTGCGATCATCATATCCAAAACAACAGTCGCATTATATGGCGCACCGTTCTGTTTCGTGTCCACGAGGTACTGCACGAACGCCTCCCAGCGCGGTGCGTAGTAGCCAGCCACAAGACCAGCCCACTGCTTCGACGCATAATCGTTGATCTGTCCAGTGGGTCCCCAGAGCGTGATCTGGTTCCGCGCGATGTACTCCAAGTACGCGGAGTAAGTCGCGTTGCCGTTCGACCAGCTCTTCGCCGCGTTGATCCAGTTGGCGAGGAGGAAATTCGAATCAGTGAGCAGGAGATCGTCGAGGTCGTACAAAAGCTGCAAGAGTGGCTTTCCTGCTTCCTCGACGGCAGACGCGTTCGAAGGAGGTGAGCTGTAGGTGGCGAGGAGGGATTCGTATAGGACGATGAACTGGTTGGCGAGTAGCTGGCGTGTGACATCCACGAGGTCGTATCGGAACTCTGGGATAGAGAGGAGTTCCTCCGACTCTTTACTGGCCTCGAGCAGCATTTGAAGCGCGGGGACGATAGTGGTGCTCGTGTCGTAAGACACGAGGGTGGGGTGATGTCCGGTGCGGTTCACGAGCCCCGTCAATGCAGGTGCAAGTTCGAGGATGCTCTTGACAGTGGCTTGCGACAACGGGTCTTGGTTACTGTATACGGTAGATCCGAGGAGCTGCCATGCATTGACGGCGGCCGCTGGGAGAGAACGAACGTTGTACCGTCTCGATACCCAGGACGACACATACGACGTCCGATTGATAGCTGTTGGCGACCATGCCTGGTCGAGCAGGACATCGTACACAATCTCATTTCCTTCCAAACCCTCAGGCGTTAAGCCCATACCGACCATGGAGCTTCCAGGGGACGAAAGCGCCCGCAAAGGCTCAGCCGTCACGTTGACAAAGTTGCCCTCGAAACCCATGTTTCCTCCATAGTCATGCAGCTCGCACCACACCCATTGTTTGCCATAGTATGAGCTCAGCCTCTCCCACTGAGGCTGAGCCTCGCTGTAGAGGTCCAGAATAATCATGGTATCGTCACCTGGCACCCCACCCAAATAGGCCTGCACGCGCTCTGTAGTCCAGAACGCTTCGTCACTGAAAAACAGCCAACCTTGCATGAGCCAAACGGCTTCAGGATCAGCTGCGCGCAGGGATGCGAACGTGCCAGACGTGACGTTTTGCAGATACGAAGGGTCGCCGCTGTAGGGGTCGTTCTCGTTGTACTGGTCTAGCGTGTAGATATGAGACACGTTCCCGTATGCAGCAGTCTGTTTATCGATAAACGACTTCTGGAGAGTTGTAAAGAGGGGGTCGAAAGGTTCGAGGAACGAATCGTTGGTATAAGTCGTCGGAAAGCCGCTCCATTGGCTCCCGGCGACGATGGAAGCATTGGGGTACACGGTGGAAAGTGCGCGGGGAACGAAACCAGTGAACGAGGGAAGAACGGGGGTCATCCCGAGCTCGACCATGCGCGGGATAAGCTGCTTCTGCAGAGCAAACTGGTCGTTGACCCATTGTGTCGGTAGGTCGCCACCCCAGCTTCCTTGGATGTTACCGAAACGGTTCCATGCTTGGAACGCGGGTCCGGAGAGGAAGTCGGCGATGTCAGAATCGCTGAGTCCGGCTTCGCGGAACACCTCTATGAGGATGTATTCGTAGCCGACCCATGCGAGAGGAAGGTTGATGCCACGCAATGCCATCCAGTCGAGAAGCAGCTCCCAGTCGCTGAAGTCGTAAAACGCGGTCGTGTAGCTGAAGGTGACCGTATTGAAGAAGTAGCGATATTTCACTAGCGAACTGCGTGTCACAGGTGCCCCTATAGAAGGTAGCTGGTTAGGCAGCTCGTCAAGCCGCGAGCCAGTCCACCAGATATCAACTCCACCAAATTCGGTGAGATAGCTGCATTGAGGTACGCGTTAGGCTCACTGAAACAGATCGGTAATGGCAGGGCACCTACGTATACAAGCCTCGAGCGCATGCACTGATCGAGGTGCACTCGATGTTGATTTGCGGGTTTCCGTGGCCATGTGAGGTGGCATCGCTCAGAGTAAATGTATCCACGGAGCTGTTGCCAGATGTCAGGGTGAAGTTGAAAGAGTTGGTATTGGCTGGGACGCGTCTCTGAACAAGAGAATAGAGGCCATCTACCTCCGAAAGTGCCGAAACTGGTTGAAGGAAGGCTACAATCGAGGCAAGAGCCAGGGCGGAGCCTACGAGAATTCTCATGACACACCGACGAGCTCCTAGGATTTAAGTTAGGACCCAGAAGTGAGTACGGCTTAGATCTAGGAAACGCTGGACGGTGTCGCGTAACAGCATTCGCCGACATATATGAGCAAAGTACCCATCATGTGACAACATTAACGCCATGTTGAACTGTCAAGATGCATCTTCAGTGAGAAAATTCAGGTACCATCGAACGTGATGTCATGACATCTTGACGACCGTGCTTTGGGTTGAATGAGTGATAAACAACCCGAAGCTCGTGGTGAGTGGGACAAAAGAGATACGTGCGCGTTCGCCACGAAGAAACCATCTCACCCCTGATGATTGTTGTCAGAAATCGACTCGAACAGAGTTATGCAACCGTGGGGCACGCACGAGGTATCTTAGAAGAGGAGGGGTTGCTCACCGTCCCGACGCTGCCGTGGCTAAAGTAATACAACCCCCCGGGACGAAACGAGTCAATATCGGTCCTGCATCGTTTTCGATGTTCGTCACATGATGGGTACTGTGCACATATGCGAAAAAATTGTATGTAGGATATGTACTAAAATATGTAGAATCGTGACGCACGTGCACAGGCTGTCTCACCCTTCTGCCGCTGACGTCGACAGTCTAACACGCCCTCACGGATCAACTCACAAAGAGAGCGGCGTACTCAGGCTGGCCAAGGGTTTCTTCGAACATTCAACTACACGGTTAAATTTGTGGAGGGTCACATTGATGTCAAGGGGGGTCAATGTCATGTGAACGTGTGACCAGTGTGTGGCTGAGGATTTCCGTCGAATGCTGAATCAGGGTTTGGCGGCCTGATGTCAGGCTGATGTTTGGCCAGTAGTAGCACGTGACTCAAGGCAAAAGCAGAGCAATAATATAGAACTAAAAAAGAATTCCTGCAACGAGTCTCGAACCCAGGCAACTGGTGGCATCGGCGCAAGACGTGAAGACACGCTTAACCACTGCACCACCAATCCTTCTCTACAGTCTGTAAAAAGTGTTATATGTACCGCTTCCACAGGGTAATTGCGGCACTTAGAGAAATTTCTGAGACTTGGCCTACAATACATGTACATTGCTATGGCGCAATTATAGCAAAAACATAGCTCTAAAATTCCATAGAGCATTCTAAATACTTGTAATGTACATATAATGTTCACTTACAATATTTTTAATGAAATGATATTAGCACTCTTGTGTTCTACTGACTTCGACTAACACTGGGCGAGCCCAAATGACAGGTCACGTGATGCTGACCTCTGATTGATGTTAGTGGGGAGGGGCAACGTCCTGTGAAATTCAAAGTCCGCGTGTGACTTAAGCCATAGTGGTGAATGATAAGATGGGTGGTCAGACATGCTGCAAGGTGAAGCTCTCGAGTTTGAGCACACAGTTATATGGAGAGTTTGGAGAGTAAACATGAGCTGGTTGTATTGTAGGTTGCCGTTTTTTAAAATACACGATTTCAAGCTACTTAAGACAGCTGGCCAACGCATATGAAGCATTCTCGGAAAAGTACAACCTACAATACAATCATATAGTAATTCAATGGACATACCCAATGATTTTGCATCTCAATCGCTGCGTCGTGGCTGGTCAGTGAGAGGTATTGATTGAAGGGATTTTCTGGATGATGTGATTAGTCAGCGCAATAAACGCGTCGCGTCGCGACGCGTTCCAGCACTGTGAGGGCGGCAGCGGGGGCCACTGACATGCAATGCAGTCTCGATATACGAAACGCGACCGCTGGAAGCCTTCAAAAAAGCGTTCAGCTGCTCAGCGGGCCATTAGCATCGGTCTGACCACAGCCCGAATAACATCCGAGAAGGAGAATCACCCACCTGCTGTCCAAACTCGATCGGCTCACCAAACGTTCCAAACGGTGATCGAGAACCAGAATACCAAGGTTTCAACTTACGAGAAACGTTACCGAAATGAGCGTCGCTGCCATAAGCGCGCGAAGGCTCGAGTCCAACAGCTACAGGGAAAGCTTCATGAAGCTGATACTGTGCTCTCAGAGGCCACTGCACAAGCACACGTTGACAGGGCTGTTATAACAGCCTTGGAGAATCAAAACCATGCTTTACATGCTCGGAATGACGTGCTCACCAGGCAAAAGCGTGCACTCTCCATGCGTGCTTCCCGTGCACCCAGTCAAAAGTCTCGCGCCATAGAAAGGGCCAAAGGCGCAGCCATCCCCACTCCCCCCTGGTCAGTTTCATTGAAGGAAAAGAATATAATCACCAACACTTCTCGTGACATGATTTGCGAGCTTGTTGCCAACCTTGATGTTCCAGTCGCTAGCGTCCAGGAGACAATTCGGACTGTTGCGAATGGGCTTGGTGTGCTGGTGGAGGGGGAAATAAGTAGTCGGAGTGTTCAGCGAGTGGTAAAAGAGGCAGAAGTTGCTGCGGATATTCAAATGGTCGAAGAGATCGCATGCGCCGGAGGTATTGCTGGCTTCTTTGAGTCGGGCTGTCGATGCTGAAACTGATGACGAGCAATTAGGTATCACTTTCAGCAGTGACGGCACGACTCACAAGAATATCTCCTATCAATCTCATCACATCACATATTCGACTCCCAATGGAAAAGGAGTCACGCGCTTCGCAGGCATCGGGCACGAAGTCAATCACACTAGTGATACTCAGCTAGAAGGCTGGAAGGAGCTCATCAATCGCATGTGTACAGTCTATGACGCATGCATGGCAGCGAGTGGTCAAGAGAAAACAATGAACCCACTTGAACTGGTTGCGAAAGTCAAGGGCTTCCTGACGGACCACGCAGAGGACCAAAAAAAACTCGTGCGGCTATTCATAGAATGGAAGGAAGCATGTGAGAGAGAAGTTCGCGGTAGGCGAGCAATAAGTGTGCTCCCTCCAAACGATGTTGCCACCCTATTATGGCAGGTTATGGATGGTGCTGTCGGCGGCGCTGGTGGTCCAGAAGGGTGGGATGCACTGCCTGCTGAGGTGCGCAAGTCCCGCACAGAAGACGCTCTACGCCAGCTGCACATCCAACTCGGCAAAGAACGCTTTGCCAGTCTCTCCGATGAGGAGAAAGATGCGGTTGACTTCTTCGTCTGGGCCGGATGTTGCATGCACAAGGAGCTTAATGCAGTGAAGGGTGGTAATGCACGCATGCAAGCTTGGTGGGGAGTCAACGGCATGGAAGGACCAATCTTGTTGATGAACCGCGACAATGTAGCTGCTGTGGCATCACTGGTGGGGGACCCTGACTTGGCATCGCTGGCAGCCTCACGCACTGTCAAAGTTTCCCAACGTGGTGCTGTCAAGGCACTTTCCCTTGCAGGCGCTGTCTTTCGTCATAAAGATGACAAAAAGGGACAACAGGACTCACTTCGGTTCTTCCTTGAGGCAAATCTCGGGTACTTTTGCCCCTGGCCTGACACCAGCAACATACGCTACCAGAGTAACTGCGATGCAGCGTGCGAGTGGCTCGTCCATCGCGAGATGTACATCACGTACCTGGAGCTTGTAATGGACAAGAAAGAAACCCGCACGCACACAAACATCGAGCACAATGTATATGACGCATTTCATTGTGATAAAACAACACAGGAGATGATCTGCTTGGCTATATGGGGCCAATGCATCAGTCACCCTTACTTGTGCAATGTACGAAGCTCAGGAGACAACATCCTTGACCTAGGACCTCTACATTCACGCCTTGTTAGCCACGTCAAAAATCTCCTCGCCAACCCTGACCTTGTCCTCAGTCCCGAAGCCACATTCTCATCAGCAACCCTCGATGGGACACCGTTTGAGCGTCCCGAAGTGATCTATGTCGTCCAAAGCCTCGTGCAAGATAAAACTCACTTCCCGCACATCCGTCCATTGTTTGCCGCATACCTTGAAGGTGCACTGGAGACTGTAGAAAGATTTTCTGCCGAATTTGCCCCTGGGGGCGCAATTGCTAAGTCAACAGGTGAACAACGAAAGATGGCAAGAATGAACACCACCAATGACGTGAACGAAGGTGCACTTGGCACGCTTCGTGTCGCCATGCGACGTGCACCACAAATGTCACTTGCTCACTTCAATGCTCGGACAAGATACAAACGAAACAGAACAGGAACCTACATAAAGAAGTTCCTGAATGCAAGGGCACGCAAATACTTGCGTAAGAAGGCTCGAGTGGACGATGCGTCCGGAATAGAACGAAAGCGGCGGGACAAGCAGGCCAAATATGACCGGGAGCTGGTGCTGAGAAACCGCATGAAAGATCAGAAGAAGAAGGAGCGGCAGGAACTGGCAGCAGCGAAGATGGCGGCAATAGTGCCACGGCTGACACGCGAGGAGGTTGTGAAACTACGTGTACCTGAAATCGATGTGCAGATTCGTTGGCATCGCAGGTTTGATGCTCAAGTTCCCGCGGCCAAGGATCTTAAAGGAAAGAAAAGAGGTGACAAGGTCGAGATCTTGATGGATGCGGTTGGCCGGTTTTTGAGTGGAGAAGTAAGGTCCAATGCTGCGGATGGGACTGCAATGGTAAGTGGCTTGGAACTTGGAGTCGAATACGGTGACGGGAGTGATCGTGAGATGCACTCAGGGGTCCCACTTGCCAATTTGAATGAGGAGTCTGGGGACGAAGATGCCTGACTGACAGTTGTTTCATGGCTAATTGACCTTTTATTTTATTGGTATTACAGTACTTATTGATAGCTCTACCCTGACAAAATATGACGTCCCTGGAACTCTATCTCCGGTAGCCCCTATCTCCGGTGTACTCCGGCTCCAACCAGACCCGACCGGACTTGATTGGGACATACCCGGTTCTCCGGGTATCCGGAGTACCTGATCTGTCACCTCACGTTTGACATATGTTCGACATTTCCTTTCTTATTCTTTCCATTCCACATGCTTCGAGTTCCTGGTAACTTGCTAATTATACGATCGCATCTCCACCCATAGTATTTAAGTTCTTTACTTATTCCTTGATCCTCAGTCGTTTCCGCCCTCTTAGGCAGCGGCTGAGTCCCGGGCATCTCTGCCCTTTGCTTAGATTTTGTCATACCCTACATGAACGTTGTAGTATAACCATATCTTGTCGTACTAGTAGCACTAGTAGTAGTAGACCTTTTGACCACGCTGTATGCGTAGAACTCGCTTACATAAGTGCACACTTTTTGTACACGCGTTGCCCCTCCCCAATGTTAGGCCGAATGCACAGTAGCCTCAGCCTGACCTCAAATCAGTGTCAGGATTATTTAGGTCACACTGTGGTCACGCACAATGCCTCGCATATATTGGTAAACAAACACTCGGCACGTGCTCACGGCACGACCCACCAGTATATGACAAATACCATTCAAAGAATTTCCGTCAAATGTTAGCTAAAGGGCTAACACATTTGGCCGTGTAGAAAGAGGGGCGAATTAGCTAGCACCAGCCCAACATTGGCAACGGCGCAACTCTAATGACCATTATGCAAGATATAGATTATAAAATAGCTATGGAGCTGTTGGAGCTGGTAAGCATACGAGTTCAAAGTGACTCCGATCAAGGTATGTACGCCGCGGATATGTTCAACCTAACATACGGTAACGGATAATGGTACGTTGTCCATGGAACAACTTATGTGAATTGTCTGGCACAATTGCTACTTCGAGTTCGCCAGACAGCGTCTTGATCAGTGGTACAGCCGAGGGACTCTTCTCATCCATGTCTTCCTCGACTTCCATGGGTACAGAACGTTGGGTTGTTTCGTTCTCTTCGGTATTCAGCGGTAGAGGGCATAACGGGGCGATGAGGTCAAGCCGAGTAAGTGAACAGCATGACAATGCCACCCGTTTTGATGGCGAACGCCTCTGCGGATCTAAAGCAGGCATGAGCGATCTAATACGACATAGAATGGCGAACCCTCACTTGTACTTCGTGCGCAGAGCGCACTGCAGATCATGAACCATTCCAAACACCTCCTTACGCATCGTCGCGACATCCTCACCGGGAGGCTTTGAATCAACCTCGCCTCTCTGGCCAGTGAGGATCGAGTACTCGCCATCGAATGCAAACACCATCGGGCTAGGCCTCGACAGTTCACCTTCGCCGTTCTCGCGCAGCTTCGCACGGAAATACAAGATCTGTCCTTCCACGAAGTTCTGGAGCTGAGTGCCGAAGGACGACAGAAGCACCCCCCGGTTCTGATAGGCCGGGAACGGGGATACCACTCCGGGCTCATGGGAGGGATTTTGAATCCCGAAGAGCGCATCTCTCTTCCTACGCGCGTCTCGGCGAGCCCATGCCGACACCTGCCGCACATCTTCCAGCGATACACCTCTGGAAGTGGGATCTGGGTTCGACAATTCCTAGCAGCGCACGGGCGGGAGGTTTCTAGAGTGAGGTTTGTTTCAGGGGTTTCAGGGTCTGCGCTAGGGGAGCGCCGTCGTGGGTGACCAAGGGAGGGCTCATATGATTCTGATGATTCCAAGACGGACCCCCATCATCCACCATGACCGTGCACCCCGTCAGCAGAAGCACAACACACTTGATCTGATGCTACTCACCAATTCCAGCGGCCACACGTCTCCAGATGTTTTCAGCACGCATCTTCTGGTATTCACGATGCGCTCTTCGACACGGGTCACAGGTCTTCCAACGATGAGCTGTTGAAAGGGCGATGTTGCATCGCTTGTTGGCGCATTTCCGAATCGAGCCGTCGGTTGGATGTCGGTTGGCGAGTAATGGAATGCGGATTTTGAGACCGCTGTTGACCTCCGATCTTGACTCGGCTTCATCATCATCCTCGGATGAGGAGAGGTCGGTGAGATCGCTCTCCCAGCCCGGTATCGAGTCAATAGGAAATTCGGGCCCCATGAAGCTGCTACTATTCTTGCTCGTGGGTGATGAGGGTGGAGACACACTGCTCTCGGGAGATTCCTCGACGCCCACAATCCGGTCCCCATTACCGTCCAGAGCGGCCTGTTCTCCCGCTGGAATGGCCTCCGGTAGTTTGGGACCTGCTTCTTGGTCGTTCGGAGTCAAAACCATAGGAGTCTCTACTGCAGGTGCCGGTGGACTAGGGCCAGCGCGGCTCCGACTGCTGCGGGTTTCCAAGGCAGCCTGCTTTCGCTGCTTCCAATGATCCAGGCTGCACCTGACACACCTTTGCATCGAGGTGGTGCTTAATAAGACCTCATTGCAACCTGCCATTTTGCACTGGCGCTAAGAAAGGTACTCAGACAGGTACACTCATCATCTAAACACGGATCTACTAACCCGGGGAGTGGAGCTCGCAACCGTCGGAGTGGTGTCGCTTGTTTGGGCCATGGCCAGGGCTGGGATGGACTGCAGATTACCCGCGAACAGGGTAGACAGCGAAACCGGTGAGGACGCCCTGGGCGTTGACTTTGTCGCAGATTTACATGGGACCTCTGCAGCATCCTATGCAAGAATTACACGATGAAAGGACCACGTCGAAACAACAAAGAAACCAACCTCTGGATATACTAGCTCAAGTTCGACGTCCGGGTCATCGTCTGCCAGTGGGATATATCCACTTAATATTCGGTTCGGTATTGTTCGGAGCGTGGTGTACAGTTTCTAGGGTATCCTGAAGGCGGCTTGGCATATAAAAATGGATCAGGAATGGAACAAAACACACCTCGGGATACACCAAATCGAGGTCCATATTGTCGTCAGCATCCTTTATTTCTGTCGGAGTGGGCGACATAGATGGGGATTGCTGTCATAGCCAGAGCCTCCCTCAGCAGGGACTATCACAAAGGAACACAAAGTAAATTCCTTGTTTCAGATTGAAATCTCTTCGCACGAGCAAAACGCTTACAGCACGGACGAGATCGAATCGACTCTCGGGGAAGCAGGTGCGAGCGCTCCTGCGCGCGTCTCGGGACACGTTTCGGGACAAGCGCGGCTGGACGCACGAATCCCGCACTAGCACACGTCTCACATATATCCACTGATCCCGTACGGAGGCAGCCGCGCACCGCAGCCGAAACGCATGCAAACACGGAGCAAGTTCCCGTTCGCATTCACATTTTGAGGCGGCGCTGCGACTGGGGGATCAGGTGGAAAGATGAACGGCGCGTCCAGTGCTGGGACTCCCGTTAGTACCCGGGGCATCGAGGGGTAGGGGTTCGCTCGAGGCTGGGGGAGCTTGGGGAGTTTTGGAGGCTTGAGAAGCTTGGGAAGCTTTGGGTTCATAGAGGCTTGTCGGGCATGACAGGGTGTACATAAGATGTATGAGCTGGAACGGTGGTTATGGACTTGGAGCGGGACTAAACACGAGGCGCAGTTGAGGTAGGTCTTTAGATTCGCCTGTGTGCATCTTTTAGTATCAATACCCGACTGATCTGGAAGAAAGTAACAAAGGACTCACCCCAGACGAGCTCGGGCGCGCAACGGAGGGTCCAATCCGCAAGGCTCCACCCGCCCGGCACTCATGACACACATTCAAAGGGCCTTTATGTGGACGAGCACACCACGCGCATATACCATCACGGGGATCGAGAGCCTGCGACAGGCGCTGAGACGGCACTGACATCAAAGGCGCCCCGAGTCCGATTGGTGGATCTGCCAGTGCTTCCATGGTTGTACAGGCGTTAACACGCTCGCCAGAGACGCCGATGGGGCTTTATGGGCGGTAGATGTGATATGAGGTATGAAAGGCAGCCCCCTCTCAGTGTAGCATGCAGAAGCTGGACACGCGCAACAAGCATGTCCAAGGAATCCGGGCTCACCGGAAACAAAGGCCAGATTCGCACCGATAAATTTTTTGCGATTTGATCATGACCCATTTTGAAACGGGCAGTAAGTCTAAGCCTCAATCAGGGCAGAGATATTCCGAATTTCGCTGACGCAATTTTTTCGGGTGTGCAGTGTACAGTGTTAGCTGGAACTCAAAGCTCGAATAGCACCCGAGCTAAAGCTCATGATCAGAGGACAATACTAGTAAAACTTAGAACCAACTGGCCAATACAACAGTCATAGGAACTTGGACAAGGATTCAAGGAGGTCAGGAAAACTCAAACAATATGTTAAAGTACAGTAGGTAGTGATAGAGGCGATTATTCGAGCTAGCTTTCGTACAGGTCTCCACCCTCCCTCTTCGACTTATCGTAACACTCTAACGTCACGCTGGCCAGGAACCCTGGTATGCACTGTTCTTCTTCCACCCAGTAATGCATCAGCTGGGGAAGATCCTGCGGCCCTCCTTCACCCTGAGCAATCAGCTGCATCCTTGCGCCATCCCCGCCAGTGCTCGACTTGCTAAGAGGCTGGAACACGAACGAAGCAGAGAGGTCGTATATCGACGTCACTCTCACTTGACCATTGGGGTAGAATGCGAGCTTGAGGCCCAGGATCGACGCAATGGCTTCTCGGAACTCCGCACTCTTCGCGGTAAAAACCTGTTGGTCCCAATATTAAAGTCGGATCAAAGACTGGCTGCGTGAGGGAGGCGTACCTGTTGGAGCCGGAGCAACCGCTTCTCTTTCTGCTTCACAACGTCCTCCAGCTCCTCTTTCTCCTTCTGGAGCACCTCCCAGCTCTCTCGTGGTACTAGCTCTTCCCCTCGCGAAGCACCCGATGATTCGGTGTCCGCGACCACGCCACTGCTCTCGAGCTCTCTTAGACGTCTCATCAGTGCTTCGTTCTCGCTCTTGAGGCGATCCATGATCGATTGGCGGAGATCACTCCATTGTTGGGCTGGGTTGTCCCGAAGACAGAGGACACGCATGCCAGGAGGGACGTGATTCCCAGCTCCGATCTTCCCCCGCAACTCGAAGAGTGTCTGTTCCAGCTCTTCGACCTTGTCTTCGTGGATTTTGACTGCGACATGCGCTACGTCGAAGAGCTAGGTGAGGTAGACGTAGCTGGCATCAGCTAGGATTCTGCTTGCGTGCTGCAAGGTTACCTTTGGTTGCTTCTTGCGCCGTGGCTTTATGTAGCTCCATCTGCTGCCTCAACTCTTTCCGTGTGAGTCTCACGCCACCCGTGCTATCGTCGCTGTCCATAGCATCCAGCGCATCTTGTAGTCGTGTATTGGCAGCCTTGTATTCTGCGAGTGATTTTTCGAGATACTGGACGCGTTGGGTGAGACTGCTGTCTGACGTGGGCGTCTCGCGAGCCGCCTCTTCGGCCGTAAAACTTGCCTGGAGGATGGTGAGGGAGGAATATCGCAACGAAAAAGAACCCGTACGCACCACAAGGGCCTGCAGAAAGCTGACTTCTCTCTCCGCGAGGTGGGCTCGCTGCTCGCGTCGCGCAACTTTGTCTTTCAGCGACTGTTCCTCGGTTTGAGAACCCTTGAAGCGTCGCTTGAGCCTCTGAGAGGGATTCATTCACACGGGCGAGTTCCGCTTCGCGACTCCGGAGCATAGCGACGTTGGCGCCGTGCTCTTCTAGCAGCGCGCATGTGTTAGTCTTAGCTCAGACAGATTCTGGACAACCGAAAGTGAGGCCTTGGATGGTGTGCTAGCTTCGTTCGACTTGTTTGCCCTACAGAGTCTGTCGGCATACAGTTCTTTCCAGATAGCATACAACGTACCATTCCTGCCGTTCCCGTCCTGCTGCCTCCACACGTGCCTCCAGCGCAACGACGTTTCTCTCAGTTCCTCCATGATAGCCACCTTCCTTTCGAGTGCCCGTTTCTCCTCGCGTACGACCTCGAGATTCGCATGCTTGTCTTTATATCTGCCAAGTTCTGCATTCAACCTCGCATTCGTTGTCTCGAGCGACCGAAGATACGACGCCTGGCGATGAAGCTCGTCACGGATCACGCCCCAGTTCTCATCCTCGTCGTGTCGTCCGGGCATCGGGTCACGAGCGGCGTCCGCCTCGTCGAGTTTTTGTCGCAGGACCTGGATCGTGGCGTCGCGTTCCTCTGCCGGTCGTCCGGTATTCTGCGAGCTCTTGCTCGAGCTCCGCATTTCTGCACGTTAGGATGGATGACTGGGCGTCGTGAGATGCGAGGAGCTGGGCGTGGGATCGTTGCAGCGCGGAATGAGCCTCTTCGAGCTCGAGGTGGTCGTCGCGCAGTGCAGCAAGGGAGCCCCGCAGCTCCCTAAGATCGGCTTCCGCCTTCCTCTACAAGAGAATGCAAAGGAATACGACGTCCATTCAATGCCCTCGCCTCCGCTCTCAGAACACGACGACACGCACCTTCTCCTCCGCGCCCGCGTCCTGCTCCTGCTCCTTCTCCTCCCGCTCCGCCTGCTCGCGCTCGGCCAGGAAGCGCCGATCCCGCTCGAGGGTCTCGATGTAGACGTCTTTTTCGCGCAGCTTGTTCTCGAGCTCCGTTTTGGACGCTTGGGCGGAGAGGAGCTGGCGCTCGAGGGAGGCGTGGGCGATGTGGGAGGTGAACGCTTGTGCACGCTGTTGGCGCTTTGCGCTCGAGTGTTGCGGATCTGTGTCGGCGGGTGGGATCCAGCAGGGATATATATGTAGATCACCGATATCGATGTGGATGTAGATCAGTGAGGGGTCGTGTGTGTGCGGGGTTCGGATGTGGGGGTGGAAGGATGTGCTCACCGCGTTCTAGCTCGGCCATGAGGGAGTCCCGCTTGGAGGTGGTGGGCCGTGTGGATGATGATGAGGTTGACGTGAAGAGGGACGTCCTTGTCGTGGACGCCCTGGACGAAGAAGGCGCGCGTCCACTCATTATTCCCTGAAGTGTCAAAGATAGACAGCAAGTATGTACGTAGAGGAAAAACCAGGTGTCAAAACAAAGTCTAGTCTAGAAGACTCGTGCGAGACGTGTGCCACACACCCACGCGGCTTCGTGTTTATTGTTCTTGAAATCAGTGGCTCACCCCGGATTCGAACGCCAGCCTCGGCGCCACGTCAACAAGCGTAAACACCAGCAAGAATCATCGACCACATCAATGCACATCTTTGGGCGTCTTAGGTGGTTTTTGCTGTACCACGACCCAACCCTGCAGCCCAACACATGGACATACCAATGGACACCGGCGAATTCGAGGAAGGAGAGTATGTCGACGAGTCGTACGATGAACTGGAGCCCATGTCGAGTGGCAGACGAGCAAAAGCAGCCAGTTACCAGCTCAAGAACGTGCTAAAGCTGCCGAGGGCAACTACATACTCTACTCAAGCGCTCTATGGTGCGTCCTCCCTATGCAGACCCTCGTCCTGGCTGACTAGTGGCACAGACCAGGTTCATGCGGGCGATATCAACTTGGAGCCGGAATATCAACGAGGTATGGTCAGCGGCAGCGCCGCCGCGTAGCATGTGATTCTAACTACGTGTTTGCGTGCTAGATGTCGTGTGGCCGGAATCGAAGCAGATTGGCCTGATTGATTCTGTTCTTCGGAATTTCTACGTTCCGCCAGTGATCTTCGGTATGAACGTTCGACCTCGGGTTATTATTGTGTTTCTGTGAAAGGCAATCTGATAGTCTTTCCAGTGACGCACCAGCATGACGATGGCTCGGAGACCAAGACCTGCATCGACGGGAAACAGAGACTAACGTCAATCCAAAGGTGTGTGTTCACCTCATTGCAGTGACGCGTGATAGGATGCTCATGTTCGGTGTAGATTTATGGATGGCTTGGTTTGTCCCATCTCTATTTACTGTCTTTCCTATCATCTCATTCGCGCCCGTTTCTCCAGATACCTCGTGAGTCGAACATCTAGGTTCTGGAATTACGCCTCTCAAAATTTGTCTCTTGCAATTTCAGACAGGGACTCGTAAGTTCGTCCGACGTATCTCGAGGGTACCTGACTGACGAAAACGTGGTAGCCTTACCGGTGAGAAATACTGGTATAAAAAGCAGCGCAACCTCGCAGGCCGGGCGGTCACCAGGAATGCTTCTGCACGAGAAATACCGGCGTCTATTCGCAAATAAGCAAATGGTTTGCATCGAGTATCAAGATCTTACGGAGTCTTCCGAGCGAGAGATCTTCCAGGCATGTTACTGACTGTCGTTCTTCGTTGTTGAGTCTCACCCCCGGATGCTTTTTGTCTCAGAGAGTACAACTTGGAATGGCGCTTACTCCCGCAGGTATGTCCCAGCGCTATTTTTTCTCTCTCACGTTTGACCCTGACTAACGTCATTAAAATCAGAAAAGCTGCAGGTACTGAGCACACCCATGGCGACTTTCGTGCGCAAGCTACAATCACAATATCTTAACACCGACAGTCCTCTCGGTGGCGACGCTCTCGACTGGGACCGTTCCCGTGGCGGCGACTTCCGTTGCATAGCACAAGCGCTTTACATCATCGCCAGGTTTCCCTCGTTCGCTACAATAGCAGCCGTCTCCCAGCTCGAAAAATGGCTTCAGAATCCCACAGCCAAAGCCAGTCGTGGCAAGGGGAAAAAGAAAGCAACCGACGACAACGACGAGGATGAAGATCTTTCGAAAGACGAGGCATTCATTGACCGGATCCACGCTACTTTCCGAACGCTCTCTTTACTCGTTGGCGATGCCTCACTCCGATCGTCGTTCCTGAAGCCAGAATGGCGTGTATCCCCGGTAGAATTTGTCATGATGTGCCTGCTTATCTCGGTGGAAAAGGATTCGTTGAAGCCCCGAGAGATAGCGGCGAAACTTGGGGATATGAGGGTCCGGGTGAGAAAGGAACACGTTGATATTCGGATGAATTCTCGCGTTGCCAAGACTCTTTTCGATTTCATCAGGGGAATTACAGTTGAGGATCCAGACCCTGTGAATGGTGGGCTAAAAAGGAAGCGGGAGGAAGTCGATGCTACCGAACAGAGTAGGCAAGGAAAAGGCCGGAAGGAGGAAGCTGGTTCTACCCCCACGCAGTCACAGAGCTCGATGCCTGTCCTTCCACCTCCGCGGCCAGACCGACCTCTGGCCATAGGAGATTTAGAGGCGAAGAACAACAACACGCCGGTTCGTGTGTCCTGGGCGAAGACACCACCCACTGGGCCTGCTGCACTGCGAAATGTCTAGCCATGAACGCACGTGCATATACTGTACATATATATCAGTTCCCTCGCCGTCCGCTTCCACCCTAGTACATACTTGTTGTTTTATTATATACCAGTAATTTCCGTCCTCAAGTTCTGTGCTCGTTACCCACGATGGCTAGCCAATGCCGAGGTACAGTACATACATACCCTACATTATCTGCCCATCCGCGGCCACGCCCGTATACATATAGCCTGTTGCCGAGAACGCAAAAAACGAGCAATGCTCTCGTGATTTCATCATTCCAATGAAGCTGTTACGCCATCCGTCCACATGGACCATTACATAAGTACAGATTATTTCACCCCACTGTTGACATCTTCTCGGACCTCTCGGGGGAGATAGCGGCTTGATGGCGGCACGGCGCGCGAACCCCTGGTTTATCACCTCGGGTGAAAAAAAAAATGATGATCAGCGAGATGTAGTAGTGTGTGAATGGACTGATGGACGGAGAGGACGATGGGCGGTAACATGGAGAGCCACTAGACCGCCACTCAATGCCAGCAGTGCGTGGAGCGGAGCGATAGCGCAATTGATGGCTTGGAAACGTGGAGATAGCCATGGACCACACCTCCCAAAAAAAAAAAATCACGATATGGCAACGATAAGATACGGGCCAGGAACGGGACTTCAACTATGTATGTGAAGTGTGGGACAGTTGGCTTGGTCCCTCCCCCCTCTCTCTGATACTCGAGTATTGTACTCACGTTCATTGTCGTGGTCTTGAGGCCAGCGCCCGGGTGCCATGGCTCTGAATGACGGAATTCAGAAGGCCTAGATTTGATCTTTAATTGGGCCGCGGGCACCGTGAAACGTGTCTAGACCGAGGGGTGGTGTAGTCGTATCATAAGGCGCCGTCCTCCTGTTAACCTCCTATATGCCAGGTGGGTGCACATGGCGGATTGTGGTTGGGTAAGCGATGTCGGGTTTTTTGACAAAACAAGCCTCATCATGCCAATCACCCCATCATGATCAGCTTCAATTTGGGCGACACGGCGGCAGTGACAAGTGGCAAGGTTACTACTAAAAAGATTGGCGGTGATCACACGACAGGCGGTTGTTGGGCGGTTGCTATCGAGGAGTGATTTGGGCGCGGAGCGCGCATGCAGGACAGTCATTTGGTTCGACGGCCACGCTGTGCTAAAATCCCTTTGCTGATTTGACCCACGTTGGTGTTGCTCCTGATCGTCCCTTTGCCCATTATAGGCAAGTGACTTCCACGTCGTGCCAAGAACTGGAGTGTGTGTAGATAGGACACGGTGTTGACGATTCGAGGTCACTTGGATTGGTGGCGCGTGGCGCATGGTGCCTCGGTGCGCTGTCCAGGTGTGCAGTGGGATCGTGCCAGCGGGTTAGACCCGTCCGAGTGATGGGAGGTATCTGGCGAAACAAAGGTATGGCTGCCCTTGGATGGATGGATGGGTGGGTGGCAGAGGGAGTTGATCGTGTGACGTTGCAGCCAATCGTGACACATTGCAAAAGACGGTCGAATTTGTATAAACGAGTTACAGTATGGGCATGGTCCTGGGACCTGCGTGATGGCAATGGACCTTATTTCTCAGTCCCTTTGCCCGGTTCCTTCACGGATGGTGGCGCGTATCACGCCCAAAATACTCCCATGTGTTCCGCGTGTTAGATTCACAAGTGGCCACCTCCGATGTGATGACCACATGGTCCTTACATCTCCTTATCATCCCAGTCCTCTTCTCATTCTGCTTCTGCAGCCATTACAAGAAGCTTAAGGCCCCCTTCCATTTTTCCCATCGGGTTCTCTCTTCTCTCTTCCCGTCTCTCTCCCTCTCCCTTGCCATTACCTTGCGTCTAGCACAAGGTCACCACCATGGCCGGAGAACCTGAAGCAACTCGGTACAGCCCAACCGAATATGAGAAGAACGACTACGAGAAGAACGACCTCAAACCTGGTTCGTCTTCCACATCCTCTTACATTCTCGTCCGTCCCAACTAACGTCCGCCTCCCACAGAGGTCGTACTCGAGGCCATCGCTGACTTCGATGACCCAAACATTGATCCCGAGAATGCCATTGCAGGAGTTCTCGGTAACACCTCGTCCAATTCCACCCGAGACGACAGTCTGACCACCTCTTCTGTCCACAGAGGATGACTCCCCCTACCCCGAGGTGCGGTCCGCCGTCGCCAACACTGACGACCCAGATATCCCAGTTGCCAGCATTCGTGCTTGGGTAATGGGTAAGCGTGAGGTCGTTGCTACACCATCGCGATGCTCACTACCGGCACAGGTATCATTTGGGCTATTATCATCGCCGGATTGAATCAGTTCTTCTTTTTCCGGTATCCCTCCGTCTCCGTCTCCGCCATCGTTGCCCAGTTGCTCTCTTTCCCCGTTGGTCGTGCGTGGGCAAAGGTCTGTGTGCCAGCTATAGTCCCAGCCCGGTCGCCTGATTCGTCAAACCGATCCATTGACCACTGAAATCAGGTTGTCCCTAACTGGAGTATTTTCGGTATTCCGCTCAACCCCGGTCCATTCACGATCAAAGAACACGTACTCGTCACCATCATGGCCTCCGTCGGTGGTTACTGTACGTCCTTTTTTATCACTCGACTTTGGAATGTTCTGACCGTTCTGCACGGATAGCTGCCTATGCCGTTCGTTTATGCCGTCATTAATTATAGCCGTAACTCACTGAAACCTTGTTTCAATTCAGACGGACATTGTCGCAGTCCAGCGGGTCTACTACGGCCAGGTTAGGAGCTTCGGCTGTAAGTAATCTTCTTTCAGTCCAGAAGTGTTTACTCATTATCACATTCCCGGACCGTTTCCCTGATCTTGTCGCTCACCCTCCTATGTCGCTCACTCTCCTATGTCGTCGTTCCTCCTCTGCATATTCTCCACCTGCTAAGACCAATGGATGTTGGTCATGTCGACCCAGTTGATTGGTTTCTCCATCGGTGGTATTTTGCGCCGCTTCCTCGTCCAGCCCCCTTCAATGAGTACGTATCTGTGACCAATGATTCAACTCGGTGCTGTAATCGTTATTTACTCACGAAACCGTTTTTCGGCAGTTTGGCCCGCTAACCTTGTCACCTGTGCGCTATTCAACACGCTCCATGCCCAGACATACGCTGGTATTGGTAACCATGGAGGTATCTCTCGTGAACGCTTCTTCTTCTACGGCTTCCTTGCCAGCATGTGCTGGTACTTCGTGCCTGGTTACCTCTTCCAAGCGCTCTCCTACTTCTCCTGGGTGTGCTGGATTGTCCCGAATAACATTACTGTCAATGCCCTGTTTGGAGACGTCACCGGCTTGGGAATGAGTTTGATCACCTTCGATTGGTCGCAGCTCACTTACATCGGTGAGTTTCAGATTTTGGATTACTCAGCGGAGTCATAGTGTGCTCAAAGGTTTCTCAAAAAATGTTTAGGTAGTCCCCTTGCTACGCCTTGGTGGGCGGAGGCCAATGTTGCCATTGGCTTCATCTTCTTCTTCTGTGAGCAGTATATGAACCTGTCCTTGCAACGAGTTCTCGCTGATGCCAGTGATGCAGGGCTGGTGACTCCGATTGTCTATTTCACCAATACCTGGTACAGCGCGTATTTGCCGTAAGCCATTTCTCCAGGCAATTGTAACTCATAGCTAAACGAATTTCAACGATAGGATCTCCTCCCGTACCTCCTTCGACAACACCGGTAGTAGCTACAACGTCTCTCTCATCGTCAACGAAGATGCTTCGTTCAACCTCACTGCTTACAAGGCGTACAGCCCACTCTTCCTCTCGTGCGTATATTGTCTCTACACCTTGTCTATTAGTTTTGGTGCTTACCATGACTTTGCCCTTAGGTCGACCTTCGCCATTTCTTACGGCTTGTCCTTCGCGTCCATCACTTCCACGTTGATGCACGCGTTGCTCTTCTTCCGCAAGCAAATCTGGATCCAGAGCAGACGTTCGATGCACGAACAGCCCGATATCCACGCTCGCTTGATGTCTAAGTACAAGCAGGTCCCCGAGTGGTGGTACGCGATCATCTTCCGTGCGTGTTATCACCTATTGTCGGTGGCTCGATTGAATATTTATGCGGTCGTTTTCAAACAGTCAGCATGTTTGTCTTCGGTATTATCTTGATCGAGGTCTGGCACACCGAATTCCCTGTCTGGGCCTTCGTCCTCTCGTTGCTCATCGGTACGTATCTTGGTTGGTGCTGACGGGTGACGTCGCTGATATCTCTCCGAACAGCGTTCTTCTACGTCGTCCCTATCGGAATGATCCAAGCTATCACCAACCAACAAGTTGGTCTCAAGTGAGTCAATCAACCCTGCCCTGGATGTGCGCCGTCTTACAGTCACGCACAGCGTCATCACGGAGTTGATCGTTGGATATGCGCTCCCTGGTCGTCCCATTGCAATGATGATGTTCAAGACTTGGGGATACATCACCATGGCTCAAGGTTTGTCGGATTCCCCGTTGCTCCTCCCAAGTTTTGTTCTTACACCCTCATCTTGGTAGCTCTTACCTTCGCATCTGACTTCAAGCTTGGTCACTACATGAAGATTCCTCCTCGCACCATGTTCTGGTGTAAGTCCCCTTGTACCGCGCTTTCAGCTTCCGAACTCTGAACTGTGATCGAATACATCTAGGCCAAGTCGTAGCCACAGTCTTTGCCGGCACGGTCCAACTCGGTGTCCAATCCTGGATGTTCACTAACATCCCCGACATGTGCGCTACGGATCAACCCGACGGATTCATCTGTCCCAGCACGCAGGTGTTCGGCACTGCGAGTATCATCTGGGGTGTCATCGGTCCTATGAGGCAGTTCTCGTCCGGTCAGCTCTACTATGGTACGCCGAGGCTTAGTGTGCATACTGTGCGGTGGCTGATGGTGCGACGTGGGCAGCGCTCACCTTCTTCTTCCTCATTGGAACGCTTTGCCCGTTGGTTGCGTGGTTGATCTCCCTCAAGTGGCCTAACAGCTTCATCCGCTATGTCAAGTGCGTTCTTTCTGATTGACATTCGTCCTCGGGCCGCTCATGACTCACCACTCGTCCACAGCTTCCCCGTCATCTTCAGCGGTACCGGCGCCATCCCCCCCGCCAGCGCCATCAACTATGTCTCCTGGGCGATCGTTCGGGTTCGTCTTCCAGTACTGGATCCGCAGGAAGCATTTCTCGTGGTGGACAAAGTACAACTGTGCGTGGTCGTCTTTTCTAGTGACCTCTGACGCGGCGATGCTAATTTCGCACTTTTTTTTTTTTTTTTCCTTGCGTGCAGACGTGCTGTCGGCCGCCCTGGACTCCGGCTTGGCCATGTCGATCATCCTTATCTTCTTCTGCCTGCAATACCCTCGCAACGGCACGATCGGGCTGGATACGGTGCAGACATGGTGGGGGAACACGGTGTTCCTCAACACGGCGGACGGCATGGGGATGCCTTACAAAGCGCTGCCCGACAGCGGCACTTTTCGGGTGAGTTTCTTTGTTCTTGTCCTTGCGGCGTGGCTTTTTTTTTCGCTCTTGGGATTTTGCGTTGCCTTTGTGTCTCCTCTCCCCCCCTTCTTTTTATTTATTTATGCGCGAATGTGAACGTGTTGTGCTGACTTTCATCCGCCCGTCCCCAGCCCGTCCACGTGGTAATAAACTCCTCCCTCCCTCCGTTTCTCCAATACCACCTTCCTCGCGTAATGTAAATATCGTCGTTTCTGAGCCCTCGCTGGAGCTGAGACGGCGACTATGTAGTTATGTAGTGGCTAAGAAATGAAATTATAACGAATGCTTCCTTCTCCTTTTGTGTTGTCGTTGTGGTTGAAGTTCTTGTATTTGGGCTCTCGCGACTTGAAGTACTATTGGACTGTCTGAGCGTTTTGATCTGGGGGATGTGTGCGTGTACCAAACTTGGGGTGGATGTCGCTGCCAGCCAGCCCTGGGCAACTGTGCAATAATATTGGAAGGCGATGTCCCGTCTCGTCTCACACGGCATCTCAGGCGGAGGAGGCAATGTCACGCTGTCGAGGTCAGCATCGATTCTGAGCGTCGGGGAATGTGTGCGCGGTGTGCATGTCGCTGCCAGCCAACTTGCCCTGAGCAAGTTAGCTGTGCAAGGCGTTGTGGAACGTCCTGATATTTATGCTGGAACTGAAGTCTGGCTTTCTCTAGTTCGGTCCGCTCAAGGTAAGGCGAGCAGCAGCAGGCGTCCCCCGTCTCGTCTCACAGAGAAGCTGGTCATTGAAGGTTGAAGTTTGCAGGCTGGTATACGTGTAGCCTGAAATCTTGGCGAACGCAGGGGGGAGGCAAGGCAATATATACATCTAAGCAAATTCACGAACGATCCAGCTACAGTTTTAGCTTTCGAGGCCCTGTATGATTAGAGCTCAATAAATTTTATCACTCTTTCCATATTGAACGAGGTTCGATGGACATGCTGGAAAAGTGAAATTTGTCGATGCGCACTGTGCAGGACGTCCGTATGGCCTATGGACTACATACTTCTGTATGCTTTGCAGTCGCGGTGATCGGAACGATAACCTGTCGACGATGACGATCCCGCCATCTCCTGAGCCGTTCGAGTGATGCAACCCGTGGAGGTACTTGTTGCAGCCTCCAAAGCCGCCAACTTCCGTTTGACTGCTGCCTGTTTCCAAAGTGAGACAATGTCCTCTGCAGTTAATGATCGTGCCAGGCTTACAAGCTCCACAGCCAGCTGTTCTACAGTGGGTTTTTGTGAGTCTTCTCGTTCAACGTGAATCTCGTCTTTTCTCACGTCGTTTGGATCATCTGCAGAAGGGGGTTGACCGTTAACGGTTACGAACGAAGAACATGAGACGCACGGTCTGGAGCATATTGGGTAGCTTCACAACAGCAGGAAGGTCCAAGATGTTTTGCGATGATGCTCTAGTAGGTGAGGATGGAACGACAGGAGGTGTGGCATTGGAAGGTGGTGCAGTACGTTCAGTAAGCTCGACGGCAGGCGGAGCGGAAGCAGTGCTGGAGCGGCCTTCGAGTCGTCGGCGAGGGAAGACTCCACAGCAAGATACTTGCACATCGTCTGAATTGTGCTGTGGCACGGGGTTCGCTTCATTCGCCTGACTGCGCTGAGCGTCGTCGGGCGAGTCTGACGAGTCCAATGTGATGACGGAATAGTGTGCAACAGCACCTGTGGCTGTTGACGTTGAGGCCGGATCTTGAGGTGTTTGGGTCGTTCCGTCGTCACGTCTTGAGCGCGCATATGTACTATGACGCTATCGAGGGAGTGGTAAGCGGTAAGGAATAATAAACAAACAGTCCCGCATACGGGTGGTGCATATCCTGTATAAATCGGCGTCGGAGTCACAGGCGGGTCATTTGAGCGTTGGAACGAAACGCGAGGAAAGGCCTTCCAAAACTTCCAAGACGAAGCCGGAAATCCCGCGCGAGAAGAGTATTCAGTTGCGCGAGTGTTTGAGGTAGAAGTAAGCTGGTAGGAAATACTGATTAGGATCGAAGGCAGCAACTATGGCCACCTTGTATGAACTCACATCCAGAAAGTCGAGTTCATGTCGACGACTGCTGGTTGCCTGTGGTATGGCTACGGCAGGGAGCTACAGACGATGGCTGTGAGAAGGACACTGACGAAACGCCTGAGCATACACGCACGTCTAGGAGTGAATCATGTGCCTGCAGTTGTGAGGAGTCAAAATTGGGCTTGGAAGACATTGAGCACGTAGATACCTTCTTTTGATGATAACCCTGCACGCACTTCAGCTCAAATGTGCAAGGCAGCGTATACCCGCAATGTTCCTTGACGAAGTCTATGTTTGTCATAAGTCCTCCGAACTTCGACGAGGGGCCAAGCCAGTCGAGCCTTTTCAAGGATTCTCCGAGGCGGCCCCCAGGTACGTTGGGGTCATTAGACCGGTTGTGCTGATGGCTCTCCCATACTTGGCGCCTCTTCAGCGTGGACATCCTATCATACTCCTTCTCTGCAACGTCGTCGTACAGGTAGGCGAATATGGCGTCAAGGACCTCTCCACACGTGACGCCTACTTTCGGGTCCTGAGCACGCGCATTGATCATCCACGGGAATGTACGGGAGATGATGCGGATATGCGTCAAGCGCGGATGTGTCGCGGGTGCTTTGCGTCCCTTCACCCATGACTGCCCGGATTCGGTGATACGATGGCAATCGCTGGTGTGGAAGAGCATGTTCCAGCGGAGATAATCTTCTTGCGTATCGGTCGGTGCGGTAAGGATGGGATTAAGCATGACAGCGGCGTTGACTACTTTCGCCACGAAGGGCTCGAGTACGGGCCCATCTGCAAGAAAAAAGAAGACGGAACGTTAGAACCATGACAATATTCTCTACGGTATTTAGACATACAATGAGGTCCCTCGGCAAAGGGGTCTATGCGATCCGCTTCGTTGTGCCACCTGAACGCTGCGTGGGCTGTATCGTTCACCAGCCTAGTGGTGCCGCGACTCGGCTCACCACCCCGAGCCATTGGCCAATGGGCTACAGAAAAATTATGCTGCAGGTGTGGCAGTGTACCCTTACCCTACCTGATATCAGACTCAGTTGCGTGGATTTGTTGATGTTCGTTGTTGTAGTCTTTCTGTGGCCAATGGCTCGGGGTGGCGGTGACCGGGCCGGGTGACTGGCCTGTGGTTATAATGACATAAGGTGTGTAATGCTGGCGGGAACCTCCGAAAACTGGGCCAGTCTCACCACATTTACCTGATCTAATCTGTAATCTAATCCCAAAAATTTATACACCTCATTATTTTGTCTGTAGCACCAATGTAGCACTGTCACATCAACGGTGACATCATGCCGTCTTGTTTTGTGAGGGGGAGGGCTCGGTTCATTGACCAATGATGACTTGAAGGTCAACTGTCTGAGTGCTTTGACCTATTTGTTGTGTCGAGGTCGGCATTGATTCTGAGTGTCGGGGGATGTGTGCGTGGGTGTGATGTCGCTGTCATTCAACCCTGGACAACTGTGCAAGGCGATGTGGAACGTCCTGATATTTATGCTGAAACGGAATTATGGCTTTCTCCAGTTCGGTCCGTTCAAGGTGAGGTAAGGAGCAGCAGGCATCCTCCGTCTCGTCTCACAGAGAAAAGCTGGTCATCTATGCTTGAAGCTTAAAGTTTGAAGGCTGGTGCACGTGTAGCCTGAAATCTTGGCGAACGCAGGGGGGGGCAAGGCAAGATACATCTAAGCAAATTCATGAACGATCCAGCTACAGTCTTAGCTTTCGAGGACCTGTTGATTAGTGCTCAATAATTCCATCACTCTTTCCGTATTGAACGAGGTTGCATGGACGTGATGGAAAAGTGGAATTTGACGATGCGCACTGCGCAGGACGTCCCTATGGCCTATGGACTACATTCTTCGTATGCTTTGTAGTCGCGGTAATCGGAATGATAACCTGTCGACGATAACGATGCCGCCATGTCCTGAGCCGTTCGAGTGATTCAACCCGTGGAGCTACTTGTTGCAGCCTCCAAAGCCGCCAACTTCCGTTTGACTGCTGCCTATTCCAAAGTGAGACAGTTCCCTTTCGAGTTAACGATCATGCAAGGCTTACAAGTTCCCCAGCCATCTCTTCCAGCTGACGTTCTACAGTGGGTTTTTGCGGGTCTTCTCGTTCAACGTGAACCTCGTCTCCTATCGCGTCGTTTGGACCGTCTGCGGAAGGGGTTGACCGTCAATGGTTACGAACGAAGAACATGAGACGCACGGTCTGGGCCATCATTGGGTAGCTTCGCAACAGCAGGAAGGTCCAAGATGTTTTGCCATGATGCCCTAGGTGAGGATGCAACGACAGGAGGTGCGGGATTGGAAGGTGGTGCAGTACGTTCGGTGAGCTGGATGGCAGGCGGAGCGGAAGCAGTGCTGGAGCGGCCTCGTCGGCGAGGAAAGAGTCCGCAGCAAGATACTTGCACATCGTCTGAATTGTGCTGTGGCACGGTTTTCGCCTCATCCGCCTCACTGCCCTGAATGTCGTCGAGCGAGTCTGATGGTTCTAGCATGATCGAATAGCCCTCATAATGCCCTGGAGCTGTTTGCAACGGTTCCTCAGGTGTTTGGTTTGTTGTGGCATCAGGTGTTGGAGTCGGTCCACTAATACGCTATTGAACAATGGTTGGCATCACGGAATGATAAAGAAATGGTTCTGCCTACGGGTTCTGCAAATCCTGGATAAATTGGCGTCCGAGTCATGGGTGGGTCGTTTGAACGTTTGAATGAAATATGAGGAAAGCCCTTCCAAAACTTCCAAGACAAAGCCAAATTTTGCGTACGAGAAGAGTCTTCAGTGGACTTAGTGTTTCGAACACGGTTATGTGGTGATGATGGACTACGGGAGGTGGAACGACGCTAGTAGGTACTTATTTAGGATGCAAAGCAGAGACGATGCCTACCATACATGAACTCACATCTAGAAGAAAGTCAAGTTCATGTCGATGACTGCCGGTTGCCATTGGTATCGCCACAGCAGGGAGCTACAGAGATGTTATGAGAAGGACACTGACGAAACGCCCGAGCATACACGCACGTCTAGGAGTGATTCATGTGCCTGCAGCTGTGGGGAGTCAAAATTGGGTTTGGAACATAGTTGAACACGTCGATATACCTTCCTTTGACTGTCGTCCAACCATGGAACGCGCCATGTCGACACATTTCTTTCTTCGTCACTGCAGGCCACAAATTCACCAGAGGGGGAGAATGTAACCGCAAGTACTGGGCGTTCGTGTTGTAGCAGTACATTGAGTGGGTCAGCAGAGTCGGCCACCCAGAAACGAATGGATTTGTCCCAGGAAGCACTCGCTATCTTTGTACCATCGGGGGAGAGAGAAAGGGAGGATATGAGATCTTCGTGACCCATCCATGGATCTCCAATTTGCTCGCCATTTTCAGAGTTCCAGCAGCGAATGGTGCTATCCCAGGAACCCGAGAATATCCGGCTTCCATCTAGTGACCAGAGAAGCGAGTTGACAGGGAGTGTGTGACCTTGCATTGGACCGAGGATGTGATCGCCGCTTTCGACGTCGAATACTCGGATGGCGTTCTCCCAATTACCAGAGGCGAGCAGCTTTCCGTTTGGAGAGAAGCAGACTGACGACACCTCATACCCAGTCTCGATCAAATGTTGAATGTCTCCGCCCTCCTCCATCCGCCTGATGATGACCCTTCCACCTTCGTCACCGCTTGCAATAAGTTGATCATCGGCCGACAGGGCAATACAACGCATACTCCTTTCATGGCCACCCCATTCTGCTTGGACCCGATGCGTCTCCACGTTCCATACCCTCAGTACCTTGTCCTCACCACCACTCATTATCCACTTCCCATCTTTCGTGACCGCGAGACCCTCGACCCTGTCACCGTGTTCCATCGCCGTCCCTTCTTGCTCGCCATTCTCCACATTCCATATTATAATCGCCTTGTCATCTGAGCACCTAACGAGTCGTTTTCCTCCAGGGAGGTATGCTATCCTATTGATAATGCTTTTATGCGCTGATATCGATAATAGCGGCTTCAGAGCGAGGTCGACAGCGCTTTTGGACGAGTCGGACATGGTTGAGAGAGTAGACGCACGGGTACGCTGCACTCAGGCACACACAGAATGTAATGGGTCAAATGCCAGGGATTGAGAGGCCTCGTCGACAGAAACCGTCTAGTCGTGCAGGCTGGTCAGCTAAGTTGTTGGCTTCGTCCCGTTGATGGCTATTCCAACCATGCTGTTTAGCGCCCGCAACATACCACGTGCTACACGTGAGGTCCTCGAGGCCTCGTACACAAGCAGCATCTTCCATTCGGCGCTAGTCAGACACCGGCACGAAGACGCTCTGCACATCTTCTAGAGTCACTCCGTTGGTCGAATCACATCGTGTACCCGGTTCCCTCCATGCACTCACCATCATGTAGCCTACTCCTGTGCGGAGGGTCCGTCGCGATAACTTTGCACTTTCTCCAATTTCATAGATTCGTGCACTGCCCCCCCGCGTGGATCTCATGTTGTTGTTGGAGTTCTTGTACTCCGGGACTGGGCTCACTGGTGACTTGGAGGTCGACTGTCTGAGAGTTTTGATCTGTTTTTGGCCCGTCACGGTTGTGTCGAGGGGAGCACCGATTCTGAGTGTCCGGGAATATATGCGTGGTGTGCATGTTGCTGCCAACCAGCCCTGGGCAACTGTGCAAAGGCGATGTGGAACGTCCTGATACTTATGCTGGACTGAAATCTGGCTTTTCTCAAGTCCGTTCCAAGGTGAGGTGAGGAGCGGCAGGCGTCCCGTCTCGCCTCACACAGAAGCCGGTCACGGTGAAGAACAAGACCCATCAGTCATTGAAACGTTGGTTCACGTGTAGGCTGAAATCTTGGTGAGCTCAAGGGAGCAGGGCAAGATGCAGCTAAGCCATCTCGTGATTTGACAGCTCCGAGACCCGGGTTACTGTAACGAACGATCCAGCTACTATCTTAGCTTTCGAGACCTGTTGATCAGAGCTCAATAAATTTCATCACTCTTTTCGTATTGAACGAGGTTGCATGGAGCATGGAAAAGTGAAATGTGTCGATGCGCAGGGTAGTCCCTAGGGCCTATGTACTACAACCTTCTTATCCTTTGCAGTCGCAGTGGTCGGAGTGATGGACCGTTAGCGATGCCACCGTGTGCTGGGCGCTGGGCCGTGCGAGTGGTTCAGCCCGTGGAACTACTCGTTGCAGCCTCCAAAGCCACCAATTTCCGTTTGACTGCTGCCTGTTGCGAAGTGAGACGATCAATTCCTTCTCGAGCTAACGATCGTGCAAGGCTTACAAGCTCCTCAGCCAGCTGTTCTACAGTGGGTTTTTGCGAGTCTTCTCGTTCAACGTGAACCCGGCCCCTTTTCATGTCGCTTAGACCGTCTGCGGAAGGAGTTGAGCATCAGCAATTCCGAATGAAGGACGTGAGACACACGGCCTGGGACATTATCGGGTGGCTTCACAACAGCAGGAAGGTCCAAGATGTTTTTGCGATGACGCCCTAGGTGAGGATGCAACGACAGCAGGTGCGGGATTGGAAGGTGGTGCAGTACGTTCAGTGAGCTCGACGGCAGGCGGAGCGGAAGCAGTGCTGGAGTGGCCTTCGAGTCGTCGGCGAGGGAAGAGGCCGCAGCAAGATACTTGCACATCGTCTGAATTGTGCTGTGGCACGGGAGTTGCTTCATTTGCCTGACTGCCCTGAGCGTCGTCGGGTGACTCTGACGAGTTCAATGTGATGACGGAATAGTGCGCAACAGCACCTGTGGCTGTTGATCTTGAGGCCGGATCTTGAGGTGTTTGGGTCGTTGCGTCCTCACGTCTTGGGCGCGCATATGTACTATGACGCTGTCGAAAGCATGGTTAGCGGTAAGGAATGATAAACAAACAGTTCCGCCTACGGGTGGTGCATATCCTGTATAAATTGCCGTTCGATTCATGGGCGCGTCATTTGAGTGTTTGAACGAAAAATGAGAAGGCGTTTTCCAAAACTTCCAGGACAAAGTCGAATTTTGCGCGCGAGAAGAGTATTCCGTCGCGTGAGCGTTTGAGGTGGAAGGGAGCTAATAGGAAATAGTGATTAGGACCAAAGACAGCAATTATGACAACCTTGCGTGAACTTACACCCAGAAAGTCGAGTTCATGCTGTTGACTGCTGGTTGCTCGTGGTATGGCCACGGCAGGGAGCTACAGATGATGGCCATGAGAAGGGCACTGACAAACGCCTGAGCATACACGCACGTCCAGGAGTGATTCATGTGCCTGCAGTTGTGAGGAGTCAAAATTGGGCTTGGAACACATTTGAACACGTAGATATACCTTCTTTTGACTGTCATCCCACCATGGAACGCGCCATGTCGATAGATTTCCTTTGATGTCGCCGCAGGCTACAAATTCGCCGGAGGGCGAGAATGTAACCGCATATACCTTGTGTTCATGTTGTAGCAGCACGTTGAGTGGGTCACCAGAGTCGGTCGCCCAGAAACGAATGGTTTTGTCCCAGGAAGCACTCGCTATTTTTGCACCGTCGGGGGAGAGAGAAAGGGATTCTATATCTTCCATGTGACCTGTCCATGGATCCCCAATCTGCTCGCCATTTTCAGAGTTCCAGCAGCGAATAGTCTCATCCCAGGAACCCGAGAATATCCGGCTTCCATCTAGCGACCACAGAAGCGAGCTGACCGCGGCGTTGTGAGATTCCATTGGACCGAGAATGAGATCGCCGCTTTCGACGTCGAATATCCGGATGGCGTCTTCCCAGTACCCAAAAGCGAGCAACTTCCCGTTCGGAGAGAAACAGACTGAGGACACTCGAAACCCAGGCTCGATCAAATGTTGAATCTCTCCATCCTCCATCCGCCTGATGATGACCCTTCCATCGTTGTCACCGCTTGCAATAAGTTGATCATCGGGTGACAGGGCAATGCAACCAATACTACCTTTATGACCACCCCACTCTGCTTTGGCCAGGTGTGTCCTCACATCCCATACTCTCAGTATCTTGTCATCACCACCACTCACCATCCACTGCCCATCTTTCGTGACCACGAGACTCCTGACCCAGTCATCATGTTCCATCGACGTCCCTTCTTGCTCGCCATTCTCCACATTCCATATCCTGACCGTCTTGTCAGCCGAGCACGCCACGAGTCGTTCTCCGCCAGGGAGGTATGCAATCCCAAAGATAATGTTATTATGCGCTGATATTGACAATAGCGGCTTTAGAGTGAGGTCGACAGTGCTTTTCGACGAGTCGGACATAGTTGAGAGAGTAGACACGTGTAGGCTGCAGTTGGGCACACAGAGTGTAATGGGTCAAATGCCGGGGATTGGAAGGCCTCGTCGACAGAAATCCGTCTAGTACTGCAGGCTGGTAATTATAAGCTACGTTGTTGGCTTCGTCTCGTTGATGCAACCGAATTCCAACCATGCTGTTTAGCGCTATAGCGCCCGTAACCTATGTACCACGTGTTACATGTACACATGCAGTATCTTCCTTTCGGCGCTAGTCAGACACCAGTACCAAGACGCTCTACACATCTTCTAGAGTCACTCCGTTGGTCGAATCACGCCATGTACCGGTTTCCTCCATGCGCTCGCCATCGTGTAGCTTATTCCTGTGCGTAGGGTTTTTCGCCATAGATTTGCGCTTTTCCAATTTCATAGATCCGTGCACTGCCACGCGAATCTCGTTACAGTAGCAGTGATTTCATCTCACCCTGCAGGTTGTACTCGCACACCACGTCGAACTCCTCTTTCCTGACGCCCATTACCTCGTCTGCATGCTCGACAGCCGCATTGGTGCCCGTGGGTGGGAGGTGGCTTCAGTGATCGTGCTGATTATATGTGTGTACTTTCTGGACTTATTGGACGTGCTCTATATTGAGTCTGTCAATCGCGTGTACGAAGGCCTTTGACGCCTCTGAGAGGCTTTACATGAAGTCGTTCGTATGAGCATGGTCCTCCATACAACATTACTCGAACCCTCACTGGTACCACCTGTGGTCGCAGTCATCGGAATTGTTCGATTTGCCAGACGCAAACGAGCACCCCCTTGTTCTACGTCGCTGTTCATGCAGCCAGTGGTCTGGCGATTGAACTGGTTCACATCGCCTCTACGACAATACATGTGCTTTGAGTTGAGGTTTAACTTTCCACCGGTTGTTGGAGCGCATTCCTGGTGCTGTGATGCGTTGCCATGATGTGACTGTCCACGGTGAGTACGGGACTATGATGTGAATCATTTTCGTTCGCTAAATGACACCGTAATAGGTCTTTATGTTGAATCGCTATCGACAATAGCTTAGCTGGCTGCTTGTCACCTGTCACTTTCTCGCTGGCGACGTTTGCCGCCACGACCATAACTGTTGAGTACGTAGACATAGGCGTTTGTTTTTAGCGCGAACGAGCTGACTCTTCTGATTCGCAGTGTATTTTCCCTCTCATCTTCATACTGTATATCCCGTTGTTATAGGTGGCTGCCATGACCTTCTTGCTCTCGTATGACTAAGGACTAGTTGTGACATCCTCGCCCGGTCTAATTCGCCCGACAATTTCTCGAAATTCGCAGAGTTGTTGGAGGGCATCCTTACAGACGGCCCGTCCATTCTTCGCAAAATATCGTTTCATAGGCGATCTGCACGGCAACATCGGTGGAACCAGGAAGGCTTGCTCCACATCGTCCCCATTAACCGCAGCCCGAACTGAACCGACCTGCGCTATTCTTAGATGTGCTACAACTCCTGGATGAGCAACAGATGGCTGCTCCTCGACGTTAGTCTGACCCATTGAGAGTCGGGCAGTTCGGGCACCGCATTGTTCGTGTTCTCTGTATGTGTCAGATCTGGGATTGGCGGTCTTTGTATCACGAGTGCGTGTCGGTTCTGGACTGTTCTCGCGTTCGATCTGAACTGTGTACGCGCGCACTCCAGCACCAGTCTCTCCGGTTCTAACACTTTCCGTAGCCCCATACAGCGCATCGTAGAACACCCGAACCTCGCTCGTGAGCCGCAGCCACCAGCGATCCATCCATCCACCCTTGGACTAACGAGAAAGGTATCATAAGCGTCAACCGCAATTTCCTCGAGCTGACACCTTATTGCATATATGCGTTGGTGTGTGTCTGATACTCCCTGGAATCCAATCACCATCTTCGAATGGTTCACGTTCGCATGGGTACCTGTTGGTCAAACACGACAATCACCTGACCATCACCAGCGACGACGGTTAAAATCCTAGTCCCACTGCACCGTCATGACCTGACCATGTTCCCTCCTTATGTAGGTCTCCGACGGCCTTACAAACGTCATACTAGGACACGAAACGATGCTCACAAGCGGACAACTAATGATGCTCCAAGATCGACGAGTACTGGTGCATGCATGCATACATGCAATATTGCAATGTCGTATGCTATTCAGTCACCTTAGTTGCGTCATCAGTCCGTCAAGGATGTTCTTATTTGGATACGAAGGACGGTATACAACATATGTCAGGTTCCCACTAGGGTCTCGCGTTTTGACTGTCGTTCGTGGTTTGTCGTGTGTTCTATATCCCGCCAATCAGGATGATGTCTTTCGAAGGGATATAGGTTGCAACGATATCCCGGTACACCAAGTGAAACACGTGGCTCATCTGTGGTTGATTACCTCCCAGAATGCTCGTAAATACGATATTGAATGCTTCCTGTGCATCCCGTTCCCTTCGCATGGCTTGCTGAGGGGAGTACGATCCAGCTACTTTTTTTCAGCTACCGAGATTTGTCGATTAGAGCTCAATAATTTTGTAACTCTTCCCGTATTGGACGATTGCATGAACACGGAAAAGTGAGATGTGTCGATGCGCACTGCGAAGGACGTCCCTATGGCCCATGTACTACATTCTTGTTATGCTTTGCAGCGCAGTGATCGGAATGATAACC
>MU123844.1:3735-79612 GCA_014904935.1 Melanogaster broomeanus | reverse complement strand
CCTACAAAGAAGAGCTTGAGGATGGATGAGATTCAATTAGTGTTAGCTTACCCATGAAAACCATGAGACCCATGAGAGATTACCTACTGCCCCTCAGTAACCTCCAAGGTTACCTTGGGTATAGGGGTATGTATTGATAACCCCTGGGGGTCAGGGGTAGGGGTAATGGGGGGTAGGGGTAGGGGTCAACATCAGAGTACCCAGGGGTTTACCCCTGCTGATCCCTAAGCAAGGGTGGAAACACTAAGTTCAATCGGACAGACAGAACGTGAATGAGCGTATGGGATTTGGGGGTGGTGGTGGTTCTAGTTGGAAACATTACAAAGCGTGCAGGCAACATAAGTGAACCGGAACCAAATAGTCGTAAATGATGAGTTCAGATGAGCAGTCCAGTAAGCGTAGGCTTACACTTGAGCAAATAAATGGACCATTCGACGACTGTCGACACCAACCTTGTCATTCTATACACCAATGGTGGCAAACTGTTACGATCTTCTTAGACGCTCGCGTGGCGCCTATTCTTTTCCCTTAAAGAACGACATCTTATCAGCCAAGCGCTCTTAACTGATAAAATAACGGTTACGTTTCACCATTTGTATTAAACATTGGATCGCCGGCTTTCATCCAGATCTTCCGCCGTCGATCAAGTCCATATTCGTGGAACAATAGCTCTCTATTCTTCCCCTTATCCGTCTTACAAGCTACGCCCTTCGCGATTCTCCATTGTCCCCCATATCTGGTGTACGCTTCTTCATGTCATATATCAGTCTTCTGCCGATCGCTTTCTATATGACTCGTTTCCTTTGGGCTAACAATACATTACTATTGTTCGCCTCTTTTGTAGAACAATGTCTTACCATTGTTCTCCCGTTATATCACTGTCTACCTTACAGTATATAACCCTAGACTAACTTGTATTGCTGGTTTCCCCAGCTTGATCTACCTATTCAACTCTTGTACCATTAACCATTGTGTACTATTGAGTCTCCTATGGGTTAGAACCTACGCTTTCGTAAGCTAGGCGACGCCAGGAGTACATCCTCGCTCCCTTGACCATGTAAGGTCATTGTACGCTCGGATAACAAGGCAACCGAGCTCATCGTCACATGAGTAAGTTCTCACGTGACTGTTTGTTACTCATGGTGTTAGGCAGCAACCGAACGCGTAACACAAACTGACCAGGGGGTCGTGTCGAAACATATTGAAGGCAGTATTTTGGAGGGCATGTAAACTATTTCAGGTGTTGGTGTGCAATTTCGAGTGGCGCGCTGCACGGTTAGTAAATTAAGGTGTTTCGAGAGACAAAAAACCAATGCAGTTGTTGATGATGATGATAAATTTGGCTAACTACGCTGGCGCGAACACTGACGTGGCTCATCACGTGACCTCATATTTTTTGAAAATTTGACGAAGTTCGTGCTATTAGGAAAAACATGTATACACTACAACTACATTTTTTTTCTGGGCCCTACTCGCTTTTGGCCTCCCGACCACCTCAGTAACGACCCTGCCGCCTCAAAATCAAATCCGTCACCTCAAAAATGTTCCCGTGGCCTCAAAAGCTGACCTGTCGCCTCAAAAGCAGCTCCGTTGCCTCACAGACCAGTCAACCACCCCAGTGATGACCCCATCACCTCAAAATCGAATATGTTGCCTCAAAAACGGTCAACGTCGCCTCAGAAACTGATCTGTTACCTCAAAAATGGCCCCGTCGTCTCACAAACTAGCTGACCACCTCAGTAACGACCCACCGCCTCAAAATCAAATCCATCACCTCAAAATGGTCTCGTGGCCTCAAACTGACGGTGTCGCCTCGAAAAACAGCCCCGTCACCTCACAAACCAGCCAACCACCTCAGTGATCAGTGATGACCTCGTCGCCTCAAAATCGAATATGTTGCCTCAAAAACGGTCCCGTCACATTACAAACTGATCCATCTCCTCAAAAATGGCCCCATCGCCTCACAAACCAGCCGACCACAGTGACGACCCTGCCACGGCTCACCTACGTTTCAATTGTGCCCCTGCCTGCTCGTTTTCGATCCCACCCACTCGCTTTTGACCCCACCTACTCGCTTTTGACCGCGTTCGCTCACTTTTGACCGCACTCGCTCGCTTTGACCCCGCCCGCTCGTTTTTGACCCCGCCCAACAGTAGTTGTGTTTAGTTGTATTTAGTCCACTTACAATACAGTGTACCCGCGGGTATACCCTTGACGGGTATGCTTACGGGTTTTTACCTGTCCACCTGTCCACCTGTGCCAAAACCTATACCCGCAGGAAGGGTACTGACCCATGCCGGGTACGGGTGTGGGTATGACTACTGATACCCAGGGTATACCCGCGTCCCGCCGTCTCAACAGCAGACCTGACGAGTTGCAAATGGGCCCGTCACCTCAAAAACGACTCCGCCATCTCAAAAGTGGACCCGAGATGTCAAAAACAGCCTATCACCTCAAACACGGCGAACCTGCTGTTTCGAAACGGATCCTGTCACCTCGAAAACAACCTCCATCAGCAAAACCATATTGGGCTGGCCAGCCCTGCACAGCCCCCACAGGTGCCCACAGGCCCACAGGTAGGTCCCCCCCTGTACAGGTCATCGACAGGTACCGACAGGTGCCGACAGGGCTCGACAGGTGTTGACAGGTCACACAGGTCACACAGACACACAGGTCACGACAGGTCCTTACAGGTCCTTACAGGTTTCCTTGCAAATCAATTTCGAGTGGTATCACACTGGTGTAGGATTGAAACACAAAAAAACTGAATTGTTTATCTAGTAAAACATGGACAGTACGTATGACAGCTGTTATGTAGGTGGGTGAAAGCGTGAGCTGTTTCGACCACGAGTGGGCGCGAATGGCTTGTTTGGGGCATGGGTGACTGATGTGCGTGCTGGAAGTGCGCGGGTGGCCTGTTTGGGGTGCGGGTGCTGGGTATTTAGGGCATTCGGCAGGCAAGTGGTTCGTTCGAGATGTTGGTGGTCTGATCGCGGCGCCAGTGGCCCGTCCAGGGCGTAAGCAGCCATTCATGGAGAGGGCGGCCTTTTGGAGCACGAGTGACTCGTTTGAGGCGTTGGTGGTCTGATCACGGCGCCAGTGGCCTGTCCAAGGCGCTCGCGGCCTTAAGGGAGTGCGAATGGTCCGTTCGAGGCGTTGATGGTCTGATCACGGCGTCAGTGGCCTGTCTAAGGCGCTCGCGGCCTTTTGGGAGCGCTCGTGGTCCGTTCGAGGTGTTGGTGGTCTGATCGCGGCGCCAGTGGCCCGTCCAGGGCGTAAGCAGCCGATCGGGGTGTGGGCGACCTTGTTGGAGCGCGAGTGGTCCGTCCGAGGCATTGGTGGTCTGATCGGGGCGCCAGTGGCCTGTCCAAGGCGCTCGTGGCCTTTTGGGAGTGTGAATGGTCCGTTCGAGGCGTTGATGGTCTGATCACGGCGTCAGTGGCCTATCTAAGGCGCTCGCGGCCTTTTGGGAGCGCTCGTGGTCCGTTCGAGGTGTTGGTGGTCTGATCGTGGCTCCAGTGGCCTGTCCAGGGCGTGAGCAGCCGTTCATGGAGAGGGCGGCCTTTTGAAGCGCGAGTGACTCGTTTGAGGCGTTGGTGGTCTGATCGCGGCGCCAGTGGCCTGTCCAAGGTGCTCGCGGCCTTTTGGGAGTGCGAGTGGTCCGTTCGAGGCGTTGATGGTCTGATCGTGGTGCCAGTGACCTGTCCAAGGCGCTCGCGGCCTTTTGGGAGCGCGAGTGGTCCGTTTGAGGTGTTGGTGGTCTGATTGGTGTGCCAGTGGCCTGTCCAGGGCGTGAGCAGCCGTTCATGGAGTGGGCGGCCTTTTGGAGCGCGAGTGACTCGTTTGAGGCGTTGGTGGTCTGATCGCGGCGCCAGTGGCCTGTCCAAGGCGCTCGCGGCCTTTCGGGAGTGCGAGTGGTCCGTTCGAGGCGTTGATGGTATGATCACGGCGCCAGTGACCTGTCCAAGGTGCTCACGGCCTTTTGGGAGCGCGAGTGGTCCGTTCGATGTGTTGGTGGTCTGATTGGGGTGCCAGTGGCCTGTCCAGGGCGTGAGCAGCCGTTCGGGGTGTGGGCGACCTTGTTGGAGCGCGAGTGGTCCGTCCGAGGCATCGGTGGTCTGATCGGGGCGCCAGTGGCCTGCCCAGGGCGTGAGCGGCCGTTTTGGAGTGCGACTGGTCTGTTCGAGGTGTTGATAGTCTGATCGGGGCCTGTCCAGGACGCGAGCGGCCGTTTGGGGTGTGGGTGGCCTTTTGGAGTGCGAGTGGCCTGTTTGAGGTGTTAGTGGTCCGTTCGGGGAGCCAATGGCCTGTCCAAAGCGTGAGCAGCTGTTTTGGAGCATGAGTGGTCCTTTTGAAGCGCCAATGGCCCGCTCGAGGTGTTGATGGTCAATTCGAAGCGCCAATGGCCTGTCCAAAGTGTGAGCGGCCCTTCGGGGCGTGACTGACCCTTTTGAAGCGCAAGTGGCTCACCTGTGTAGCGTTTGGGGGGCGGGAGGATTTCGAGTGGGAGTGGTCCACCGTGACTTGTTTGCGACGTGGGTAACTTTGCATTTGAGGCGGCACATTCACATTCAAACATATTGATCTTGAGGTGGCACATTTATTTTTGAGGCGGTGGGTGTTGACGCGTTGACGTCGTGAGATGCATTGATGAAGGCTAAGCCAGGAGTTGGCAACGTTGAGTATCTGGAAAGTTGATCATGTGACCTAAACGAAGGAAATTTTGACAAGTCCACGCCATTAGGATAATATGCTACACTTATATTACTATGTTATCTAACTACTAGGTACAGTAACACGAGCTGTCAGCGCCTGTCGACAGCTGTCGGCACCTGTCGAGGGGCTGTCGGCACCTGTCGAGGGGCTGTCGGCACCTGTGTCGTCCGCTGGGTTCTGTGAGGCCTAAATTTGGCAATGGGATCTGTAAGAAGCTGTCACCGCCCTGTCACATACCTGTGATGTGCTGTAAGCGCTGTAAATGCTGTAAAATGCTGTCATTTGTGATCAAATCTGTGACGAAATTTGGGTTTTGCTGATGTCGCTGTTCGTGCCAGGGAATCTTCATCACTATTCATATGATGCCTTTTGTGCTTACTACGTTAACACGCTGACCACCATGCATTTAAGATCGCATTTTAGTCTTCCTAGTACTGTGCATTAATTGTAGAACATGAAGTCCATTAATTAAAAAGTCCACCTTGACGTGGCAATGACGCCTTATTGTCACTCATTGATCACATTTTTCTCATTGTACAACTTGCTGGAATTTTGTGTAGAAGTTACCATGTCATTTAAGTGAGATAATGATGTTCATGAACTCTGTGTTTTGCTGATGCATGGACTTCGGCCCCTCGACTACAGTCGCACTTTCCACTCTGGCAGAGGGGGATATTATCCGCGCCCCCGTCATCATCGACATAGACGACTTGGTGGACCCGACATCCAAAACCGGAACTACAAAAGAGTACGTGTTGTTCATTTGGTGATCTCGTTTCACCCACACATGTGCACATACGACTAGCATCAAGAAAGGCAAGCCCGTCACGAGGTTCTGCATCGTATTAAAGCAGAATTCTACCTCTGTTACCGTGACCTATCTCGCCACATTCGACAAGAGCACGACACTCCCAAGTACCCTCAAGCAGCAATATTGGTATCCCGTACAACCGGCAACACAAGAGGGTTCCTATGTTCCACTTCCCGCATTGAACGACCGAGCTCAATGGGCTTGTTTGCGCAAAAAGCAGGAACTTCACCTATCTGCAGTGAGACTATTGACTAGCAATTATGGTGCTCTAAACTGAATTCCAAATTCCATCCAGCTCCCGCAGGTCCCGAAGTTCACTACGACAGTCGTCGCCGACTCGGTCACAAAGATTCGTAATGCAATGAAGGCATAGTGTGTAGGAACGGTTGCATCAAACTCGAGAGCTTCCCTATGTACTAATATAACAAATCGTCTATGCCTCGTTACATTATTTCCAACTGTTGCATCACTCTAACTTGCCTGTATATAATTAACGAATTCGAGGCCAGAAAACTTTCAATGACCTCGTAGTTCGTGATCGTTCGGTCTTTCGTCTAGAAGCATGAGTCTCACCTGGACGTGACTTAGACTCGCGACGCTTCTGGTTTAACTGTTACATAATGTGGCTGATCCAAAAGAACTCTGAGCTACAGCTTCGAGCATTGCGACACGGGGTGGAGCCGGCTGAACAAGGGCAATTCGGCGGCCTCAGGGTGATGTAGACAACACGCTATGGACACTGCTGTCCAGAAATATACACAGACAATCGGACCAGCGCGAAGGGAATGACTTGTCCAAACAACGTCCGCGACAGAGTGTAATACACGTCCCAGAAACAAAGGGTGAAAAGATTCTACCGAGGCTAGTTGAATGCCCCATCCTACCAACGGTTCCTCCGACTGCAGCTAGTACATACAGTAACCAAACAGTTGTCATCGAGGAAGCGATCTCCAATACGATCGGTGTGCTTCGTGTGACGTGTCAGGCAATTTGTGAGTGGAAAAGACTTTGGTGAGGTATTGGCAGAAGATGTAGTCGGGAGCCGGACATCATATGGCCAGACCTCGAACCTCGAGTCTCCCTATTTCCAACGATCTGCAGTAGGAATAATAAGTCATGCTCATCCTAGTAGTCACCACAAACACTAACAGCGTTGAGCGAAACACGACAATCTTAACTGTTCATGTTGCGCCTGGAGCTACTGGCCTGCCGCGCTCCGAGTCCATGCCAAGCATGGCTGCATCAAACTTCCTCTTGTGTCCAGCAGAGTCGCTAGACCTCTCAGGGGGGTCTGTTTGTCCCAAAGCAGAGCCACAAGTAAGGAAAGAAGACATTAAAACGAAAGGACTGGCTGTATCGCGCGTACCAGTAGGGTGACGCACTATCGCCATAGAAATGTAGTCCACGACTTCATTAATTGGCGGACGAGTATCAGCGCTCGAAAAATACCGCTGCATGAAGGCCTAGTCCCTGTCGCGGATCGGCCGGTAGTCAGGACGTGGTGGGTTCCTCCCTTTATCCAATGCCACGACGATCGCGTTTGCGTGCATTTTGCCCCACGGCATTTGACCAGAAAGGATCTATCAGAAGGGGCTGTTACAACAGGCGCTCGCATCCGAGGGCACAGATCTACTGGAATGAGATAGGCATGCACTGCATCTGCTTTGTTCTGGTACTTTAGGTAGAAGTGTTTTATCATTGCAATCCGCTGTTTATTATGTAGTCCATCCAAGTGTCAATGCGACTAGCCTCGACTCCTGCTGGTGGCGTGAGTACAGTTAGTAAAAAGCTGGACTTGCCTGAGTGCTCGCCTTGACCTCCCCTGTCTCGCTAGGACCAGAAGGCATGTCGCTGTCGCTGTTGTGAATGATGACGGCAAGTGTGAGCGTGTGGGCGCGCTCGCTGACTCGACGCTGACTCGGATCCGCCCTCACAACTTTCCCATTTGAGCGAAACGTCACGCGGGACCTTAATTTTGACGCCGGCTGTACACTTACTGACCCCGGTGAGATAAGATGAGGCGAGCTCTTTAGAATTGATTAGCTCTAAGAACTTGGGGTCGCTTGACTGGTTGCTTTGCTGGAAGGACAAACTGAAGTGCCATCAGGAAAATGGGGCAATTAAGAATGCCCAAGAGAACTCAGTAACACGACAAGATCAATGCACTCCAGTCTGTCATTGTGAGTGCATGTCATCTAATCGTTGTAACAGCTTACGATGAAGAGGTCCTCTTCATTCCATTAATCCTCGAAAGTTTCCTCCTACGAGTCGATACAGGGTTCAAAACCTTTCCAAAGCAAGGTTGACTAAGCGAATTGCTCTGTTCTATCCTGTGGCTGACACTACATACATTGTTGTTCTTCAACACGTCCAAACTCCCGTCCGAGTCTTCCATGTCTTCCATGTCCACATCCTCACAAAGAAAAACTACAGTAATATTTTCAGACGAGAGGGTGACTCTGGATGTGGTGTTGCACAGGATGACGGTCCAACGAGCCGTGGAAGCATTGCGCGAAGAGGCGGCGCGCCGTGCTACCCGCTGTTATAACCTCAACCCCCAGATGGATCCGTCAACCCTGACGGTGATGAAGATCTCCCCCGAAGGTCGGTTCCAGCCTAGTTTCGAATGCTTCTCTAATGTATCTTGCAGGTCTCAGACTCGACCAGATGCTCCCGAATGGGTTACAGGTCGTCCTGCAGCCCAGCACTGATGACGGTGCACGCATCAAAGCATACTACGAGGAGACGGGCGTGCTAAAGGAGAAGGTCACCAGCTTGGAAACGGTAGTGGCCAATACACAAGCCAGAACTGCGAATAAGCGCAAAGGTAACACTTCAACTTCCGCCATGTTGCGGGTTTCGTATTCATGGATTGTGTAGCAAAAAGGGAAAGAGCAAAACAAGCCGTCAAGGCCAAACGTGAAGCGGTCGAGGAGGAAGATGTTGCGGAGAGAGAGACCGAAGCGATAAACTCCAGTCCAAATTCTCCTTCGTCCCAGGACCAGGTCCTGGAGTTCTTGAAGAGTCAACAATCCGTAAATGCGGAGCTGCGAGCTATGATCACAAATCAGAACGCGATCAACAAGGCGCTTCAATCAGACGTTGCTGACCAGAGAGTCATAGTTACCAAGCAGAACGTCGAAATCATGGCGCTTCAAGCCAACATCCGTGACCAGAAGGCTATTAACAAGGCGCTTCGCGCCGACAATTCAGCACAGAAGGTCATTAACAAGGCGCTCGAAGACAAGGTAGCGCTCCTGCAAGTCGCCTCAGACAAAAGCGAGATGGAGGTTGGACGCCTTGGTGATGAGTTGGCTAGAGTAACAACTGAACTCGCCGACACTCGCGACTCGTTGATTCAGGTAAGACTGATCCTCCTACCTCGACTACCTGCATTACTCACACGCTTCGCCCTGTGACCCTCAGCTTAATGCCGAAAAAACGATTCCTATCCATCTCCGTCGCCTCCTCGATCTCGGCCGCAAGGAGATCCTGAAATCTCTTCCCCATCGATCCTGGAAAGACCTTCAGGATGCCAAAGATATACCCGATCTCCCAAACTACATCGTCCAACAGTTAGCCAATATCACCGACCGACCTTCTTTAGCCATCATCAAATCCCTGTGTGATGACGACATTGTGAGGAGGGGAGGGGAACCGTGCTGCCCACCACTCAAATTCAGATGAAATCAGAGATGCCGTTATGTCAAGAAGAGTGGGCACCAAACAGCGCACACGCCTCGAGGAGATATACCTTTGGGTCTTTAAACAGGACATTAATACCCTCTAGTCGTAAATTGTACCCTGTTTCGCATCCATTAAACATTCCCTGTTGTATATTTTGCCCTATAAGATTACAGAGTACCTATATGATTCAGATGGTTGTTAGGTTCGACTTTTCTGCAGTGCAGGCGCTGACGGCCCATGCGGCCCAGTGAGTGATGCGCTTCATGCCCCAGTAAGGCGCTTTTCTGAGGCTCGGACTAGCTGTACCGCAACCCATCTGGGGTTAGCATCTCAGAACCATGCAAAATGGAAGAGGGGCATGAAAGTGTTCAAATTGTAACTAGTGGTAGACGTGCAGCTATAGTAAGTACACCGACCAGTTTACGACCAAGAAAAACGAAAACACCAAAAGACCACAGGAACAGAAAAACAGAAAGAAAAACAAAGTAGACGAATGCAACGAGGAAAGAACTTGTTCACATCCTTGTTCACATCCAGCCCCTTGCCGGGGTCCGAAAAACACACCAGCTAACCTTCTACAACTGAACGAACGAACTCAACTTGACACCATCCCACTCGAGATATACTGCACCCTCCCCACCTGTCCACTCCCTCTTGAGGATACTTCGACCACTCGATCTTCTTCAACCATGGCATCAAAGATCACAAGCTGGACGATACCACGTCCACGTGCACCTCCATGATCGGAGAATGTTTGACATGTATCAGGTTATTCGATACGCCCCATTCTCTTCCTTGGAGTTGCACCTATCTGTGCCTCTCGTCCTCGCCATCGACCTGTCCTTCGCCCTCTGCCGCAGCCGATGATGCAACATGCGGCGGCGGTGCAATCGTCCCATCAAACGCGACATGCAACGTCTCTAGAGACGTACAAACGTCAGCAGTGAAATCACCGCATGAAAGCTCTCGATGGGCCTCGCGCTTGATGGGTCTGTCGTGCCCACCTGTAGGCCCCTTAACCCCGTCCGCACCTTCGCGAGCCCCGCATACACCGTGTCGTCCAGCTGGAGAGAGGACATCGAGGGTGAGCGTGAACGTCTCGCTCGAAAGCGTCGTCTAGTACGACCACGTCAGTTCGACAGTGAGCGAGCGAAGACGGGATCTGTTCAGGTGGACTGGGAGGGCCACAAGCAGTGCCTCGATGTCGTCCGCGCCGATGCGCAGATTACAGCTCTCGGGCTCCCGTGCACGCACTCGAGGTAGTACGTACATAGCGAGGGAGGAGATTGCGCGTGGTGCATTATATCACTCACTGCTTTGTTGTCTCTTTTGCTTTCAAAAATCTGCGACATATCTATCTCCAACCTGGAAGTGAATGACAGAAAGCGTGACGGTCCGCGAGCGTCCATAATATTAGGACCGTGATTTCATGTTCACACAGCTTCCCCTTACCTTGGGCGTTTCCACAACCTTACGGATCTGTCTAAAGCACGACCTGCCTCGAGTCACATTTTCAGCTGCACGCCACGGAGGAGCGCGAAATAGTTTTGTATTATGTATGCTGCGTACGTATGGAAGTGCGACCGCTAGCGTTACCTTCGTGTCTTCTCCTTCTGGGAGCCGTTAGCACGCAGCCAATTCAAGGGACATCACGACATTATTTGCAGTACTGTCCAGTGGAAATGGATGTGACATATCTACGTGGGTGGCATATCTCCTCCGGACTAGCTCCACCATGTCCCATTGCGAAGTCTGAGGAGTTCGACTTAGTCGGTTTTCCTGTGAATCTCACGAACGACCTGGTGTGGAATCGTCATGATCTGCAAGTCTCACCTCAGTGTACAATGCACCAACGCGCCTCAGCTTGCCTGAGTAACCAGGCTGATTGATTTTGCTTTGCTCGGGTCTCTGGTCTGAATGATAGCCGTGTACGCACAGGAAAGATAATTAATTCGCAGTGTGCCCGTTCCAAAATGTTGCGCCAAACTACTTACATGTACAGATGGAAGATAATACACAAATGATGGGTGTATCCAGCCCTTGACGGTGAAAACATAAGACGCTGTGCGTCCCAGACACCAGATGGGTATATGCATATAGCGAGGAAAAAAGTAGAAGATATTCAAGGTAAGTCGACCACGAGTCCATATGCTCGTGAGCCTAAGAGTCATCGTAGCCAGAGAGTGAGCGGTCACGGACGTACGCGGTCACCACTCACCAGATGAAAGCCTGCTCTTCCGCATCCAGTCGTAAGTGGCAAGTGGGTGGGACCTGAACCAAAGTTGGTGAGTGAGTTTGTGGTACTCTCATCGAAGGATGTCCACCTCTTATAGTGGTTATTGAGCGGTGTCCTTGCGCTGCCTGCTCGTGAGCCCAGGCTACTGTGCGACGAAGGCAACGAACGAGGTGAAGCGCGGAGTTGCAGGCGGAACTGACGTACCGCTGGGACCGTGACTCGTCGGGATGACGCCGACAGCCACGTCAACAGCGCGCGTACCTGCGACCCCAGAGGAGCAATGTGTATGGGTTTCGTGGTGATAATGTTTCGTCTGGGAGGGGGTAAACGGTGTTGGGCTTGTAGTGGTGGCAGTCGCGCCTGCAGGTGCCGTGGTTTCCAGGCGAACTCCGGAGGGGCTCGCGCTGGTGGTTGCAGCTACGCTCGTCTGGGTTGGCGTTGTCATGGCAGACGTGTTGCTCTAACGCCCAAGCATATACCGCAAGATGGCTAGTAAGACTGACAGAACTGACAGCGAAAACATAGAAAACAAATTGCTTACGAGTCCGCTAAAAACTTGTTGCAACACTTGGGTGTTGATGGTCGCGTACGAAGACACAGATAGTGATCGTCATCCTACCTGTCCGAAAGCTGAATCGCCGACCCCGTACGATTGGAGGAACCAAAAAGCCAGCGCTGGGTGTTGTCGCGGATTTCTTCGATGAATTAGTGCTCGAAGCGACAGTCGGAGAAGGGTCATGAGCAGTGGTCGATGGTGAAGTAGGTGAATGATGTGTCGAAGAGTTAGTGCCACTGGACGTCGTCGAGGCTGTGGAGGTATAGTTTGACCCTGTTCGACGACCACCATTCCTGCGTTGATGACAAGTGGATGGTGGATCTGGATGCTACCTGTTGCAGGGTCGAGGATAGCAGCTTCGACGAAGGCTCCCTGATCCGCAAATTCCAATTGCAAAGAGGGAGATAAGTGTGACTTGTACGCCAATGAAGAAGGGAGCACTGACGTCGCATCCAGTCAACTCATACGGGGTTGCGAGACCTTGGGCAGTAAGGGGATTGGAAGGTAATTTGAGAATGCATTGCGAACGGGCAATGAAAGTCCACAACAAGAAGGTCATAGTCTGGTGACCAAATCCGTCTATGAGGCAAGCCTATCGACGGCTTGCCTCAGACGGATTTGGTTACCAGTCTAAGAAGGTCACAGACAGACACGAGCGTGTAGGACACCGCATATTGTGAGGCCAAATGACTGGTGCAAAGGGAAAAGGAATGTACAAAAAGGAGTGTTCCCGCCATAGAGCGCCTATTGGTGGTAGCTTCAAAGAACCCGCTCAAGGGGTAAACGAAAATGAGAGAAATAAAATAGGGCAAGAGTGAGGACGATGAAAGAACCACGTTTGTTAATATTCTCAGGGCTCCTCATCAAAAGTCGTATGTCCATAACATGTAGTATTTACTAGATGAAGACAAGCAAGCCCCCCTTGCATTTTGCGCGCCTGCCACTTGAAAAAAGCCCTTCGGCGGCGCCATCCAAATCGCTCATTCAATATTTCTGCACCAACTTATTCGATGCAATCGCGTACTTGTGTGCATCATATTTTCCCTTGCCGTATCCTCCAGCGTAAAGCGCTCCCCACGCAGTGTTCCTAGCCAAGGTCGCGATTGGAAACGATGACAAAATACTTTACCGTAAACTTCCTGTAGCTCGCCGAGATCAAGGAGGCGACGGAGATGGATAAGAATCGTGGTGGCACTAAGCCACAGGGCAGAACGTGTGAGTAATGCAGGTAGTTGAGGTAGGAGGATCAGTCTTACCAGAATCAACGAGTCGCGCATGTCCACAAGTTCAGCTGTTACCCTAGCCAGCATACCATCAAGGTGTGCAATGTTCATCTCTCTCTGGTCTAAAGTGACTCCCAGGAGTGCTACCTTGTCTCGTAACTCCATGTTCGTGGCCTGCTGTTCAGAAATGTTGGCTCGAAGCGCCTTGTTAATGGCCTTCTGGTCACAGACGCTGGCTTGAAGCGCCATGATTTCGACGTTCTGCTTGGTAACTATGACTCTCTGGTCAGCAACGTCTGATTGAAGCGCCTTGTTGATCGCGTTTTGATTTGTGATCATAGCTCGCAGCTCCGCATTTACGGATTGTTGACTCTTCAAGAACTCCAGGACCTGGTCCTGGGACGAACTTGAAGGAGCGTTTGGACTGGAGTTCATCGCTTCGATCTCTCTCTCCTCAACATGTTCCTCCTCAACCGCTTCACGTTGGGCCGTGATGGCTTGTTTTGCCTTGTCCTCTTTTGCTACACAACCCATGAATGCGAAACCCTCAACATGGTAGAAATTGAAGTGTACCTTTGCGCTTAGCCGCAGTTCTGGCTTTTGTGTTGGCCATTTAATAGGGGAGCTCACGAATCACAGTAGGCCACAGTCGCAGTCGCAGCTGTGGCTATGCCCGCTAAAAGACTTAGCAATCAACATTGTTGCAAAAAAAATAATTAATATGGGTGTATTATCTAATCCACCAAGAGCTCGAGAGTATCTATGATAGATCATAACTAGAACCACCAATGCCTTGAAGCACACTCCATCAGCAGTACCTTTCAGCTTACATCCTCTGTATAATCATGAGGATCATATTTGTCAAGGATATGATCTCCAATATTAACACGATCGATATTATGCGTGCGACGTGTCAGTGAATATGGGAGTAGAAAAGCTTTTGGGTGATGAATTGGGAGGAGAGGTAGTCGGATACCAGATAGCATGCAACTGGCCAATGGCATGAATCATGATGCATGATGTCATCCCAACCCATCAAGTCCTCAATACTCATGAACCTGGTGTGTAGGTATTTCGCACGATCTGCAGCTGGAATAATGAGTAGAACGTGATACTAGGGGCCAGAGTACTGACAGCGTTGAGTGGACCATGACGCATCTTAACCGTCTATGCTGTAGCTGGTTTGCGAGCCCGCCATGTGACACTCTCCGTGGCCGTACCAAGCATGGCTGCATCCAACTTCCTCTTGAGCCCAGTAGAGCTGCTAGACGTCTCAGGGAGTCCTGGTTGTCGCAACACAGAGCCGCAATTGAGAAAAAGACACAGGTAAAACGAAAGAAAGACCGGATCTATAGCACGCACCAGTAGGGTCACGTATGATGTCCATGACTTCATCCATCGACGGACGAGCATCCGCAGCGGAAAAACACCGCCGAATGAACGTCCAGTCTGTCGCAGATCGGCCGTTGGTCGGGACGTGGTGGGTTGCTCCCTTTGTAAAATTCCACGACGACCAGGCCGTCGGGGATGTTGCTCCACGGAACCTGTCCAGAAAGGATCTATCAAGAGATGGCTGTTGTAACTTGGCGTTCGCTTTCGAGGTCACAAATCTACTGACCTGAAGCATGATGCAACCGAATGAGAAAACATCGCTCGCCGTCGATAGCTGCACCGTATCAGGGTTCAGAACTAGCTCTGGTGCCGCCCATCGAATAGTTCCCGGATTACAGGACGACCTGACAAATGAGGAACCACCATGCAGGCCACCAAGGATGGAGCAAAGACCGAAGTCACTGAGGAATGCTCTGCCATCGACGTCAACCAAGACGTTGCCCTGTTCCTTCATCAGCACGATCTCCAAACTAGTCACTTAGTTCACTGACACTCGACGGATCTCCGTGGACGACAGGAAAAGAGTGCACTGATATAGGGTTCTGAGCCTCCTCGGAAAAGAACGAGAAGGTGAGACGTACAGTATTTCAGCCCTGCTGCGATACCTTCGACCTGCCACACAAAATCATCTCAATCAATGTGAGCAAAGTGGGGACGACATAGTACTCACTAAACGGAAGCGTGTAGATTCAGTGAGGTCTGGGCTTCCGGCCAAATATGTGTGAAGTGGTTCTCCAGACATCCAAGGAGAGACGGTGGAGATTGTAGTCCCAAACCCAAACGTGACGCCTAAGAGTCTCACGATGTTGGGATGACGAAGATTGTGCCACAACTTGATCTCGCGACGTAAAGGCTGCCAGAAATGCCAGGTTGTAGTGGATGGTCAGAACGGACAGGAAAGACAGAGCTCACTTTGGATAATTCCAGTTGAGGCGTAGCATTTCCCGCTAACCCGAATCGGAACGCTTTGACTGCAACCTAACTGCTCGTCAGCAAGTGCAGTGGATGGACACGAGGCATAAAATGCAACCTCAGTGTAGCTACCGTCACCACGACGGAGTTTGCACTTATACACATTTCCATAACTCCCAGAAGCCACAGGGTCCTGATGAAGTCGTTGGAGGTGGTCTGTGAGATCAGGAATATCACGAAATGGTAACCCTCTCGAGGTGTCAGTCGAACTACTCCTGTTTTCATCCAGGAGTCGTTGGGGCACGAATGATGTATCTGGTGGAGTACGACCAGGGATCACAGACTCTTGATCAGCACTCATGCAGCGCGTATCGCCGTCACATGCGAACTCGCAGGGAACCTAGAAATCGAGAGCGTGAGAATCGGGGTAAAGGGGTAAATTACACTGTATGCAAGATGTACAATGTCCCACAGAAATACGAAGATTAGTCCTGCATAAATTCGAGTCACATCAGTGACAAATAGTGATGTACTGATACCTTGCACAAAGAGAGGACCACCACAGCACCAGGAAAGAGCGCCCACCCGCCCCCCCCCGTAAGCCAGTGAGTTATCAGCGAGTAACTTGTGCATGCCAAACGTTCATTGACGACAACAAGACGACTGGGCCAATGTGAGGGGCCACCAGAGACGGCACCCATCGACAGCGACAAGATGACTGCGACAACGTGAGGGGCCCACAAGAGTGAGCACCCATCAACGATGACAAGACGACTGCGACAATGTGAGGGGCCCACAAGAGTGGGCACCCATCGACAACGATAAGATGACTGCGACAACGTGAGAGGCCCACAAGAGTAGGCACCCATCAATGATGACAAGACGACTGCGACAACATGAGGGGACCACAAGAGTGGGCACCCATCAACGACGACAAAACGACTGCTCTACGCGTTACGATGCTTGATGTCGAGATTAAACGAGGCATGGCTGGAAAGCTGTAATGCACAAAAGAAAAAACCATAGTGTATGTTAAGCCTGAGAGGGAACGGTGGTTGGGCGAAAACCCGAAGGGTTTTCTGGTCGAAACAGTGGCTTGAACCCGGCGACAAGACGAGCTGTGAACCCATGATGTTAGGAGCCAGCGACGCATACAGCGAAGGCTTGATGCCCATGATGGAAGGAGATGGGGAAAATTTACGGGTTTGATTAGCGTACGGGCGGCATGGTGTAGCGTGTGAACAGTTCTGGAATCGGTGAGTCTTGCAGGTAAGGTGCAAGTATCATTGCGTATTGCGTGAGGTACAAAAGTGAAGGAGTTTCCTTTCCAACTGTCTATCGATTATAGCCATGCCCAGTTGCGTGTCTGCGGATAGGCCGGCCAAGTATACCCCAATCACTGCAGGAGATTATGTGAATCAGCGTCACATAGAAATGTATCATAAGGCGTAGACCCAATGACTAGAGCAATGCGGAACCAGATCATTTCATCGTTAACTTCCTTACTGCATCGCTAAGATCTCCGTCCCCATCTTTGGACACCCGATTGACTCACGGGTGAGTTCAAATCACACCTATCTGGTGCAAGAGCATGTGCACAGGGACAGGCCATGACAACTGCAACTAGCATTTATCCCATGCGGTCTCAGGACTCGTGACAATCAAGCATAAACCCTCAGCACTATCGAACTTTGTACATCTGGACGACCACATCCCCAGCGGGTTCAGCACCTTTCTTGACCGAATAATGAATCTCAACATCAAGCTCCCTCGAATTTTCGTCACTCTTCTTGCAATAAAACGTGCCAGCGACGACCGTACCTAAGCGAGCACGCCAACAAAGAGGGAGAGATTGAGCATGAGAAAGACCAGACGCTACACACCCCAAAACAACAGCACTCACCCTCCTCCGCCAATATAGGATCCCTCAACAAGAAGATAGTTTGCTTCCAGTGCGTCGGCTGGCTCAACGGCCCCGTACTAAAGCTGATAACTTTCTTCTGTTCTTTTTGTTTGAGCCCCGGACCGATGCTCGCGCGCCTACGTGAGGCGGATTTCCCTCCGACGGGCCACACCTCGGCCAGGGTGGCATCCCCATCTTTGATCAGTCGTACGGGGACGTCGGGTGACAGGGGTTCTCCAGTGGTAATGAAGAAGGTGTCGAAGTAAAGGACGAGGGCGTGGACGTGGGTGCGCATCGAGGAAGTGGAGGTGAGTGTGAAGGGGGAGGTGAAGTCAAGTTGACGGGAAGTTATCGATTTGAGGTTGAGGTCCTGGACAGAATGATTGGCGCAAGGACACGATACAAGGGAAGAATATGCTGACCTTGAGAAGACATGGTTCACTGACCACTGAGTCTGGTCCGACGACATCCACGATGGCCTCATTGTATACTTCATGCGCCATTTCGGAGAGATCGAAACCTAATCGTGGTATTAAGTAACTTCAGTTGCATGTTAAAAACAACAAAAACACGAAACACACCATAAACATCTCCCCAGAAATCAACTCGGTCCTTCATGATCTCGCTCCCTTCGCACAGCGTTAGCATGATTCTACACTGACTTGGTGCCATGACGCCCCCATCAGGTCGGAGGAACCTGTCGCGTGCGTGCAGTACGGAATCGAGCATCGATTCATAGAGCAATGCGTAGCCCATCCATTCGGATATGATGATATCGACGTGGCTGACATCGTCGGGTAGACTGATCTCTTCCACTTTTCCACGTATAACGCTGAGGTCGGTGTGTGCAGTTCGATAAGAAAAAGACATGAATGATCTGGAACTCGACGAAAAGACATACGTGATAATGTCCTCCAATCCATTCTCGCGGACGATTTTTTCTGCTGTTGCAGCGATGTCGCTCGCTTCGACGGCATAAACGTGTTTGGCGCCTGATTTCGCAGCGAATAGAGAGAGTATACCAGTCCCACAGCCAACATCGAGAACAATGGTATCACGGAAAAGAATTGGGCTCGTAAGAATGAACGAGGCGTAGGACGACGTTCGGACTTTGTCCTGAATCATCACAGCATGAATATCTGCATGCCCATCAGTTTTCGTACCCCTAAGATTCTTATCAAAAAAAAAAGGATGAAACGCACCATTATATCCATAGCTCTGGAAATAATGCGTATCGTCATCCCGGAGGGCCCCAGTAGTCGACGGGCCAGGTTCGTTGAGGATCTCGGCGATGTTAGAGATGTCCAGTTTTTTAGTGACGAGCCGTTGGTAGTCTTTCATGTCATTTTGAGCTTGCGAGAGCTTCTGTTCGAGGATTTGGATGCGTCTGAGGGCACTGGAGAGGTCGGAAGGTGGGCTCGAGGGATATCCCGTCGAAGGAGAGCCTTCGTCGTCAGACCAGTCATCACCGAAGTCGAGTTCTGAGTGCGTCAAGCATGTAGTGGAATCGATGTCGGACAGACGAAAAACATACGGAGTAGTGGGTCATCTTCGATAATCGGGATAAGGTACTCGTCGGAAGAGAAAAATGATTCAGCTCCTGTCAGATTTCCAACGTCAGCCGGTGTCGGTTTCTGAGACAAAGAGATGGGATGAGTGATTATCCTTCCAAAAGTCCTCGGGGCCAGATCTTACGTGTTTTCGGATGAAGTTGATCAGCCGTATACGACGATGGAGGTCCAACTCTGTGTTTTCAGCATCAACGCAATGCAGAAGACCGCACAGAGACATAAAAACGCACTCAATTTCTTGCTCGTCACGTCCAAATCAAATCCGTGTGTAGATTTATCGAAATCCAAAGCACCTGCCAGTGAGTATGCAGCCTGGCTTAGTGCAAAGAAATCATATTTATGCTCAGTATGTGCTTAGTCCCAAATGACATGGCAAAAATGGTGAAGTACTGTTGGTGTATGTAAGGGACTGTTTTGGCACTTCGGCTCATTTTTATTATAAGGTGTTCTCCAGTCTAAAACGCTAGTCTGCATCTTAAAGGAGGGTAGATACCGTAGTGCAGGATTCGTGTATTTTCAACCTCAGCGAACTCCGTAAGCATGGCGGCACCTCACGGTCCGTGATCCAGGCAATCAATAAATTGCAGCAAAATCTGAACGCCTATGATAAGACAAATACTGCATGGATGCCACCGTACAACGTTCTCAGTTCGCATCGAAAGATGGCCGAGAACTCTGCAGAAGGATCCTCGACAAGCTAATGCCATATGACACCCATGAATATCAGCTAGACGCCATCACTCACCTCCTGGATCAGAAAGATGTCCTCTTCGTTACTGCAACTGGGACAGGCAAGACGGTCACATTCATTCGATTAATGCATGTTGTTCGCATGTTATCTGAAAACCCCTCAATGGTCGTGATCGATCCACTTCAGTATCTGGTCTACTGTTACATGCTGGCGGCCGCTCGCCAGCAGTTGTCGTCTCTTGTCGTCAAGATCAAAGACTTGTGGGTCAATGCCCTCAACCTCGAAGTACGTAGCTGCTAAGCCAATGTTCATCGTGTTTTCACGACCCATGCGAGGGTCTCGCTGCAGCAAGTAATTCTGCACGTTGTCCAAGCGGACAATGCCACACTTCATTGGGTCACGACCGATATCATTGACAAGTTTCGCTTCGTGCTCAGATAACACTTTCAGCGTCTTCCAGATGGCACTGTACGAGGGTGTGTGACCAATGCGGCTCGAAAAGGTGAAAATGTCATAGGGAACAGAGGACGCGAAGTAGTACAGCCCTCGAAGAGTGGGTACAAGCCTCCCCTTTGGTGACCGTGGAGCTGATACGTGGTTTATCGTCGAGATAACATGCGTGCAGACCTAATGAATAATGAGACATCATTGTAATTTGTCGTATCTGTATGACACTTACCCCTTCAACAGGACGTCGCCGTCGTTGTTCCGTGACACGATGTGTCCCGTGCGGTTGTCGGAGGCCCAGGGACAGCATGAGGTCCCATAAGACTGGTTGGTCCTTCTGTATAGCGGCTGTGGCTTTCGCCACTGTATGTTGCCCGATATCGAGCCACCCCATGGGCTTTGTGCTCAATGGGTCATGCTGGCGGAGAGCATTAGATGACTCAGAGCGGAGTTTCGACTGGACGAGCTGGACCGCGAATGAGGTGAGAGCAGGACGAACAGACTTGATCATTTTGTAGTCAACTTTGGTAGAGTACATGAGACTGGACTCCTCCGAACCCTCTGCAATCCGTCCATCTGCACTATGCAACCAAGCGTCGACAATGAATGAGGGTATAATATTTGTTTTTCCACGAAGGAATTGTTGCACGGCAGCGGCGTGCCTATGCGAACGATGGATTGGGTCATTATCCTGGTCACGAAGGCGGAATAGGTAGTATAGGAGGTCGGCAACTGTCCAGTCGATACTTTTCAAAGTGTCAAGGACAATATCAAGTTTTTGGGCCCATGACTTTGGTGAAGCGCGTCGTTTCTTCAGCGGGGGCCCGGGAACACGGCTGGGAGTGTCGAACAATGGCAGACTGTTCTCATCATTTCTCCCTATCACATGTTGGCCTCTCTTCTTTTTCGGAGCGAGAGGATCCGGTACCGGCTGACAATTATTTGCGGCAGGTGTTTGTGCTGAAGGCGACTCGGGGCAAAGAGCCTGAGGACTGTGGGTTAAGACTCGAGGAACTGGCCCAGACAGGGGTGAAGGAGTGGATCACGTCGTGTGTCGAGCTGATTAGTGTGTGAGGGTAAAGATTAATGATAAATATGATTGTCCATTGGATGTTAATCTGGCATTATTCGCGATAAAGGAATGTTCGACAGAGTGCAGCTCGCTGCCAGTGAGACGCGTCTCGCGTTCTCGGAGCCAAAACGCGTCCTTCACTGCCACACCCCATTTGGAGCCCTGCTGACAAATGTGCTTGCTGGACAGCGGCATGCGGAAAATTCCGAACTTTGATGCTCGAATCCTGCACTACGGTAACAAGGGTCCTTTAAGAAGCAGACCATAGTGGAGAAGTAACGACTATCTTACTTCGACTCTTTGGTATGTCTAGGGGAGACTACTAAAACGCGGTCGCCAGGTCATATCGTTCTAGTCTGGTGACGAGAGCCGTCTACTAGTACTATGAAGCAAGCACGGATTTGGTTACTGTTCTAATTCTTGTGGCTCTCTTAGCACTAACGAGATGGACTGACCTGACCTGGCGACCTGCCAGTGGTTTTGGAATTGAGCACACCCGATACATGATCCGACACCAGCACACGCACCCTGCTAACCTCCGATGTGACGACCGATCCAGATTCAATAGGCTCTGGGCCATAGTCAAAGTGGGTCCTCCCCTTCTTCCTCGGCACCCCTTGGCTCGTGCTAAACCCACATCATGATAGCTTCAACAGACGGTATTAGTGTCTTAACACCCAAGATGTGGCAGTTTGTCGACGCTCCACCTACGGAACCCGAGCATGCCCGCTGTTTCCGGTGTTTTCATAGAATCCAATTCGGCACCACGTAGAGAATAACTGCATGATTGGGGTTTGTTTGAGTCCAGTTAAACGCGTCGGGAACAGGTAAGTAGCTATTAACGTAACCACCAGCATCTACTAAGCCACAGTGAGTACTACGCTATGATCGATATATCCAACAGTTTTACCACGCAACTTGAACGTCTCAGCAGACTTGTTCTGAAATGACTTATATCTTGAAGTAGGCTGTGGGATGGACTGTCAATTACAATCGCATCCCTACTACTTTCTTCAGCCCAGGGTATCGTGTAATGTTACAGGCCACTTTGTTGTCGTTGCTGTCTGCTGCTGGTGCGATTGCGAGCTTGGGGAAACGCTCACCGCCAACCGTGATGCTGGACAGTGCTACCGTCACAGGAGTCGCATCAGGATCCGTGAATCAGTTCCTTGGGATCCCATTCGCGCAGCCTCCGTAGGTCCTGACCCGTGACTGACCAAAACATTCCTCACCCTTCGACAAGGTTCCATATGAGACGCTGCTTCAGGCCGTGAATCTGTCACCGAATATAGTTTCGTACCAGGTGAGTCTGGGAAGGCATGGCCAACTCCAGTCTTGGCATATATGCTGATGATTGGAAGATTCGAGTCGCTTGTCCTGGTTTGGGTACCCCGCGTGGATGGAATCTTCTTGACCGATGATCCACAATACTTAGTGCAACAAGGTTCTGTTGCAGATGTGCCATTTATTACGGGCAGGTCTTGATCTCTCGTGGCTTCTTAGCTGTCCTAATCGTATATGTTCTAGGTGATTGCGATGACGAGGCGACACCTTTCTCCCTCTCTACCACCAACATAACGTAACCTTCGCCCAGCTCTCAAACGAGACAATTTTAGGACTGACACGCAACTCCAGGAGTGGATCCAAACGTACTGGGAGCCCAACACGACTTCAATAATGGCACAACAGCTTCTGCAATACTATCACGCCGATATCACCCAAGGCTCGCCGTTCGACACTGGGACTCTTAATGCGCTCACACCGCAGTTCAAGCGTATCGCCGCTTACCAGGGCGATGTTTCCTTCCATGCTCCGAGGCGGTTCTTCTTGCAGCAGCGTTCGGGAAAGCAGAATTTGTGGACATATTGTATGCAAATTTAACGGTTGGATCAGTAAGTGCTATGGTGCTGACCAACCTGGCCACCTCCAGTGAGCAAACGCCTAAAGGCACTCCCTGTCCTCGGGTCTGTGAGTTCCAGAGTACTCGACTTATCTGTCAATAGACTCGCTGAGTAAATTCTCATCCTGTGAACATTTCTTCCAGTTCCACATCTCCGACATCCCCAACGTCTATGGAGGCGAAGACATGGCGTCGTATCTTGTCCGCTTCGTCGCGAACCTCGATCCTAACGGAGGTTCCGACTTGTACTGGCCGCAGTACACGACTGCGGAGCCGAACATGCTGGAGTTCCTCGATGGCGTGATTCCACAGGCGCTCACGCAGGATACCTATCGTGCTGAGGCGATAGAGTATCTTACGAATGTGACGCTGGTGTATCCGTGGTGATGCACAGCCAGATTGGATCTGACGATACGAATGGGGTTGTTCTACCCCTGACTGCCTGTCATTGTATCCGTTTATAGGAGGCACGCAAGGTTTTTCTTTGTCGTGAAGCCAGTGGGTCACAGCAATTCGAGCAACAACTGTATTACTCTTGATATAATCTTTACTCACACCTCCTCGTATTATAACAACGCCTGTCTCCCCATAGCCACCTTGTCAACTTCGACTACATCAACATCAACACCATCACTACCCTTCATCACGGGGCGCACCGCCTCCCCAACAATACCCGTAACTCGTATACCAGCTCCAACCCCCTCGTGATCCCCATGATCCAATTGGGCGCCGGAGCCTAAGCTGCTAATAGTCGCGACGCGCGGTGGCGTAGAAATGCCGTTGGGTTCCATAGTACGTTCCAAGGTCAGACTGACACTGCCCTCTACAGCAGAGACGTTATCCTGAGCAAGCTTCAGCATTTCCAACTGTACGTCAGTGTCAAGGTCGTATGCGCCGGCACGGAAATTGTCCAGTGTTTCGTCGGTGGTGTGTGAGTTTGCGAGCGAGGGCGTGTTGACCGAGAGCCTGGTGGCTCTGCGCGGGGAGAAGACGCGTTGAGAATGTGAGCTTTGGGTGTCTCTGACCGCATTGGGCGTGGCTCTGCTGGCGGGGAAACCTCGGGGTGGGATAGCGACGCCTGGGGTCATGTTGTGTCCATCGAGGGTGGGCGACACGTGCGAACCGTGCCTATTGACTCTACCTCCAGTGGCTGATGCGGAAGGGGCGGCACGGGGCCATAACCTCCACAAGTTCCAGCGCTCGCTCATGTCCGGCCACGGCGCCTATTGACGGTGTTGGGAGCGCCGGATACGGGTGGAACTCGTGGGTGGGCAACCAGCCAAAACCCTACGAGGAGCACAAGGAAGCAGGCTGTGAGGAGTAAGAAGCGTTAGCTAGTGAGGAGCGCTCATAGAAACACGAAACTGGTTCTAAAAGAAAGAGGGTTGTCACGACGTCACACTCCCCCATTTTGAAGCGTGAGGCAAAGGTTTGGAGCACCACGACTTCAGCCACGACGATGACGGCATCGTATGCGAGGAATACCGCAACTGGCAAGAGAGAAAATGACGATGCACGAACGACCAACCTATGGCAGCGACAATCAGGATTGCAGTACTCTGTTGTAGCCCTCCATTGTCACCAGTTTCAACGGCAGATCGGGTGTCGAGTGGTACGGTCTGGGCTTGCAGAACGTCGGCTTTGCGGGCGGACGTCAATGGCTTACTGACATCGTGACTGTGAGGGGAGATGGCAATGAGAGGCATGATAACTTGCGATGAGAGTCGTTCTCAAGTATGAGCAGAATGCGAATGCTGAGGGGGAATATAATATGCAGCAGGAGACAATAGAACATTGTATTTTATACTACTCACTTGGAGTTCTTGGCGCGCGGGCATTGCCACAGTCCATCAAAGGCCACGATCCGCCCATACCGAATCTAATTGCAACTCGAGCTGAGCAGTTCAGAACGGGAAATCTATATTCGAGGGTGGTGATGGGTGGCAATGACACGGGGAGGCAGCGTGGCGAATGACCGTGACGGGCACGGTGCTATTTTAGGACTAGGTCAGATATACTTTCCAAGAGAAACGAGAGGCATACATACCTTGCAATTCTAACCCATACAGCAACTCGTCCAAGTTGGTATAGGAAAAATAATGATCCATGAAATAGTAGTTGCGCTAGGACCCGCCGAGTGTTCGTTATTGAAACCATAAGTGGACTTCAAGTTGTTACCCCACGTTCAGTTCATTAACCCGGCATCAGATAAGACGGCCGAGGAACATCATGGTGTCCACAATGCGCGAGATGCGCTGGTTGGATGCCGCTTTACCCGTGTTAATTTCGTGTGACTTGCCTTGGCCGCTGGGCCTACGATACCATTCGCCCCCCGGCATTGGCATCGGCAAGCCATCGTGAGCATGTGTGATGCATGAGTTCGGCATGGCAAAAGTCGATGCAAAAATAATAGACAGTCAGGTCCACGATTGATTGCATCTATCTTGATGGCACAAACTACCCAAACTGTTGACACTACAGTACACAGTCAACGGATCGCTGCCACCTCCGAGACGATCCAACCGGATCCAGCGACCATCCGCTAAATTGCCTCTTTTCTAGAATCCGACTAACCGCCGGCATCTCGTCACTACATATGTTTCCCGCGACAACACCGACCCGCGGCTACTTATTTAGCACCCAACCATGTGGACTCTACCTGACAGTCAACTCCACCTAGACTCCACTCTGCTGTGTCTTGGATTTTTCTTGGTTGTCTTTCCACTTTCTTACACAGGTCCGGTGCGAACGTGTGTCGTGCATCCTCACACGTTCGTGTATTTCATCTTGTGTATAGGCTCGCTTTGCGATTAATCATAAACCTGCCACCCTTCATTTTATGCCCCGAGATGGCTGGTTGACAACTCGCGATGGCGCATGTATTTACCGTTCTGGGCCAGGATATGTACTGCCTTTGGGAAGCAACGTCGGATCTTGCTCAATGTTGCACAGTTCTGAAGGGTATGTTGACGGGTGTATTGAATATCCGACTGTATCGAGGACTGATGGAATGACACTAGCTTCTGATAGACACCCTGAACACAGTAACAGAGAATGGCTCATACGATGATACGAATGTAGTTCGGCTTGTGACCACCAGGTGGAGCACTGTACCAGGCCTGAGGACGATCTGGATAGAGTCGAGTCATCGCAGTATCTTAGCAAATGAGTTAGACATCCAGGTATATCTCGAAGTAAGCAGATACAGGTAACATCTCAACATGCTAGAACAAAGCCAGCTTCTCGTCGTCAATGCTCATTAGCCAGAAATGCTCAGCTGGCTGTTGCGCTCAAGTGTCGGATGGTAGACCAGCATTTCGGACAACATTTATGGTACGCCCGTCTGTCTTGTCTATTATCGCAACTATGTCTGCTCACCGTGCGCCCTCTGACATCAGGTAGCTGGCCTCCTATCCATGCCTCGGGTAGCCCGTTAAATGATATTGTGGTTCCCTACGAATCACAACGTACAGACTTTCATGTGCGAACACCTGAGAGCTCGTGCGATTGTACAATGCTCTTCTCCACTGAGTCCCCTTGTCGTGTTCAAATACAGATCTCACGATGGACGCGGCCACCGAGAGAGGCCGGGATATCGGGAAAGAGCGAGATGGAGGAAGTATGTGTGGTGAGGAGGGGCTAGGCTATGTCGTGTGGGCTGTCTGGAATGCTCTGGATAGTTACAGTGCAATTTGATGCTCGAAGCGTCTCCGTCTCAGCCTAGAGCACCAGCGATTAGTATAAAGCGTACCTTATCGGGCACAACTAGGGACTGAGTACTGAACTCGAAATCCACGCGCAAAAGCTGTTTTTAGTAACTAGCAAATTGCATGGCGAGAAACTGGCCCTAAGTTGGGCTGCTAAGTGATCATGAGATTCAATCTTTGGAGTTCTAACTTGGTTGTTAAGATTCTAACCACGAGCGTCAAGTTTCAACTTATCACCAGTGGCACCACTCTTCACAACACGAGAACTCATATAACTGAGTTTTAGCCTGAGCTATAGTGCATACACTGCGATGCATGCATGAGGAAATGCAATGGCCAATGGACATCGCTACTATCGCATGTCAAACTAAACATGTCGTTAAGAGATGACGAGGATTGATGACCTGCATAAATGTTTTAGACTGCTGACGATGGTGATTGTGGCGAGTGGTGAAGCTGCAGTAGTCATGATCAGCAGACAGTCGACCGCAAGGATCAGGGCTGCAGCGCTGAATAATGGCCAGCGCAGGCACAACAGCGGCTGGAAAAGTTTTGCTCAAGCGACATGCATTGACCCTGATCTTACAAGTACGATAAAGGGCTTGATCTACTCAACATCAATACCCTCTATGACTTTCTCCCCGTCCTCGGAAAATTTCACCTTGTTCTTCCGGAGAGTCAGTAACCTCTGCACCAGGAGACCTGCAAACTATAAACTTACTGGGTCCGATGCTGATTTACCGACGTACTTCGTGTGAGCTACGAGAGATTACCGTTAGGCGGCACGCAAATTATCAACAATTCCAGAGCCACTGACTCCCATATGCGACGAGTTGTCCATCTGCATTCGTGAAGTCAACACGGGTATAAGCCAGGCTTCTCCCTGGCAGCGCTCGCTTTCAGCAAAACTCGGAGTCCACGTACTGATCGTACATTTACATACCAAGAGCCGTCACTGTTGCTGTCGCATTCAGCACGTCGCCTGCCCTGCCTGCTGGTCGGACGAACGACGTGCTGACGTCGGTTGAAACCCCGGTCATGTAGTATCCCTTTGAGGCGACAGCCAAGGAGCCAAGGGTATCAGTCAGTGACATGACGAGACCACCATGGACAGTCTAATATAAAAAGTGAGAGCTCAGAGCGAGGATACGCTCAGGACATCTGGAAACCCACCCCAACTCTGTTGACTGGGAGTAACAATAAGTGTGGGATGCGTCCGTCAGACAGCGGAAACACGTACGATTATATGGTGCTATCTCGAGCTTCGTCTCAACCACGCCTGGAATAGCCCGCGTGATCATCAACTGTGGTAATACCATGTCAGCAGTCGTGTACATTGGCACCTGTCCGGCTCCCACACAGCAGAGGGTCCTCACATTCGGAAAACACTGCGCGTCATGTCCTTGCTGCTATGTTCAAAGTGGTATGCTAGCCGCACTACGACTGTGCTAGACCTTTGTTGTCTATGAAGGATTTCCAAACCTGCATGATGCTTCGTCGGCAGCAGAACAACGTGCGAGAGACAATGATGCTCACCCTCCGAGTAAATCGCAGACAAGCGGACATGTGATCTGGAGAGATGTAAGACAAAGTAGGTATAAAAGGCGCGTAGAAGGTTCAAAACGACGTTCGATTGAGAAGCAGTCCTCAGTTGATGTGTTGGGAGGCTGTTTATTTCTAAAGCCTTTGCCAAACAAACCATATTTGGCTTGTTCGGTTCTTTGCGACACAGAATTCGGTCACCGCCGGCGCAACTGAGCTGCGGTAGCTGTGGAAGTGGTTGACTTACAACCTTAGTACATACTCTTTCCTTTTGATCCTCACATCCTACCGCAATGTCTGACCTTTGTCCTGTATACGCGCCCTTCTTTGGTGCCATGGTGAGTACGCCGAAGTCACACGGAAAAGTTACATGTTGAAGCGTTTTGCAGGGCTGCACTTCTGCGATTGTGTTTACTTGTGAGTATTGAATGAAATAAGTTCCTGAAGACGGCAAGGCACTCACATCTGCATCTTTATGCATCGGTACTTAGGCATCGGTGCAAGGTTCGAATCAACTTCTCATTGAAGATTTTCCCTCCCGGGCTGACGAGCTTGCAGTTATGGTACCGCCAAGTCTGGCGTCGGTATCTCGGCCATGGGTGTCCTTCGACCTGACCTTGTGATGAGATGTGTTGTCCCAGTTATCATGGCCGGTATCATCGCGGTATGTAGTTTCATTTCTGTGTCACTTGGACCGATTATGAACATTGCGACATGTCACAGATTTATGGTTTGGTGGTGTCGGTACTTATCTCCAGTTCATGTGCGTTCAATATTTCCCCTTTACAACAAGTCGATTTTTACTATCGAGGATGCAGTGGATGCTACGATGCCTCTCGCACAGGGCTTCATCGACCTCGGTGCTGGTCTTTCGGTCGGTCTCGCTGGTCTTGCAGCCGGTTTCGCTATTGGCATTGTCGGTGATGCAGGTGTGAGAGGTACTGCGCAGCAGCCACGACTATTCGTCGGGATGGTACGTTCTTCTGCACTGGCTTTACTTACTTTGCAGTTGACTCCCACTAGATCTTGATCCTCATCTTCGCTGAGGTGTTAGGTCTTTACGGTGCGTCTTCACTGCTTTATATGGCATCGTAGGTGTTGGTTCTGACAGTGTGGAATTAATTAGGTCTCATTGTGGCCCTCATCATGCACACAAGGGCCGGCGAACTCGTTGGACTGGTAAGCCATCAAGTATTGTTGACTTGTCCACTTGCTTACCTACTTCTTCAGTGCTAGATAAGTTGCCTAGCACTTGATGGACGACGTAGATAGAGAAGCTAAGAGACTATGATACTCGACTGTTCCTTTATCCCCTACGCTTCATCAATCATCCACCTATTCAGTATGAGAAAAATGTGTCCAATATTTCTCTACATATCTTAAGCTGCAATTGCCGGCGGTTAGCGTCCACCCCGTCATTTCTGTCGTCATTTCAACTTATCTGTCGTCATCCACCCTCCTGCATCACCTACACATGAGAATGTCCTACAAAACCCTACAACACGCGTAGCAAATGGTGTCCTAAGGCCAGAGCTTTATACACCATTGTAGAATGATTCTAAAGTGCTTATCTAGCATGCTACGTGATATGAATTCCACAGTGAAACTCGGTCAGTCTTCAAGCCTCAAATTTTTGCGAAGTTTTTTTTCCCCCTTTCACGCCTTCCCTATTCACTACACTCAGGCTTCAACATCACACATATTACTCACTACTAGTACTGACTGGTCGACATGTCGCCTCAAAAATGGGCCCGTCGCCTCAAGCATGGACCCGTTGCCTGAAAAATGGACCATCCGCATCGAAAAATAACCCGCCATCTCGAATTCGGACACGCTGCCTCAAAACATCACCTCAAAAATGACCCTGCCACCTCAAAACGGACCCACACCTTGTTCCTGCTCTATGACGTGTTCAATTTGCAGCATTCGCTGGGCGTTTACAACAATGTCAAGGCCTGGAAGCCGTCCTGCGCCAGCAGAAAGAAGTACTTTGACATTTATGCAAAGCATATGGAGGACAGTTTCCTGTGAGTGTTGTCGACTGTCGCTTGCGGGCAGGAATTCACCAGCGTCATAGTGCTGTTCCCTCGACTGAATCTGCTATCACAAATTCCCGGCATTACCACCCACCCTCATTTAGCGGGTGCACCAGAAGACCTTCAGGATGCAAAGGATATCCTGTCAGTCTTTCAGGAGGAATTTGGCATATCCGCTTCTTCGGCAGTGCCTATCTTCGAAGCTGGTTCGACTGAATCCCGCGAGGCCACTCTGACCACCACTTCAAAACTCAACAAACCGAATGTCTGGATTGATGTCTACTACCCTGTCATGAACACTGACAATGCAGACGGAATTACTCTTGAACTCCTCGGGTCAGACGGCAAGTCCGTCTGGACTGCGGATCTATTGAAAAGACGGAGATCCTGGCGATGAAACTGCTGCAAAGTACAAGCATGCCATTCCTCCTTCCACGGCCTTAGTGCATCTGGTGAGGCCATCGGTCAGCTTATCTACGCCAACTACGGTACGAAAGACGACTATGACAAACTTACCGTGTCTGGCGTGGATCTCACTGGAAAGATTGTCCTTGCTCGTTACGGAGCCAACGTCCGCGGCCTCAAGGTGAAACAGTAACTATCGCCAACCGTTTGTCCCTTCTGAATCGTTTCGTAGGTCCAAGGTGCTGAAGAACGCGGAGCAGCTGGTATTTGAATCTACACTGATCCCCGTGACGACGGTGCCGTGGTCGAAGCGAACGGTTACGCGACCTATCGCTATGGTCCTGCACGCAACCCAACTTCTATCCAGCGTGGCTCTGTACAATACCTGTCTACGTATCCGGGTGACCCTACTACCCCCGGATACCCTGCATACGAGAACGCAACTCGTGTCGAAGGTGGAAATGTGCCTAGCATTCCCAGTCTGCCACTTTCTTGGGCCAACGCAGCGTTCTTGTAATGTATATAGTCGGGACAGATTGGTCAAGTGTTCCTTCTGGCCTTCGACGAGTCCATTGTTAAGCGTAGTTTAGTTTACTTCGGTTGAGCGTGACACGGTTTCAAAGGCATCTGTATTTGCGACACCCGGAGAGCTCGTTGTCAAGAACGGTGTCACTGTCATCGGTATTTTACCTTTTTACTGCTTTTCCGGATTGGTTTTGATGTTGTTGCGTAGCAACTTTTGAAATACAAGGTTCATATTCAGTCCTCATGCATCACGCTTGTCCTCATGATGTGCAGATTTGTTGTAGGCATGTATGCAACCTGTAAATCGGTCTCTTTTGGTAATCTCACCCATTTTGCTCACCCTTAGCACTTCAAATTGCAAAGCTTCAGGGACCACTCAGTCGAAATTCATATATACGTGTTTTTAGCTCCTGTTCCCAGACTAGCGACTGGCAGGGACTGAACTGCTAAGCGCATGGCTCAATAAAAGATTCTTAAGGTCCGCATCGCTCACTCCTTTAGCCCTCTCAAACGGATTCTGCTAACAGTTCGGTCTACTCCTCTTCTCATCCATCATGACAGTACCACCCGAGTTCTTGAATTCTCTATTCATTCGGAAGTGCGCATTTATCTATTCTATATTATGTTTCATCGAATGACTTGGTCGATATCGATGCAGGTCCTTCTTTTTTGCAGGCCATTCGTTACTTGTTTATGACTATCTTTTAACTTTCTCTCGCGAAGTGCGTATTTCCTTGGCGTTCCCAGAATGCTATCTAAGAACTGGCGTTTCAAGGTGGAGTATGTGTGGGGAGCTCCCTGGACTGTCGTTAAGGCGGCCTTCCTACTAAACCGGTATAGTAACCTGATTGGACAGTCAGTTGTCGCACTCCAGGAAACGGGGAAGCTGAGTCATGGCTCATACGAGGTACTCATATTCCTTTGGCTGCAACATCTGAGTCTCAATCAGTTCACCAGTTCTGTGCAAGGTATAACCTGTTCGCCACAATCTTTGTGGTCTTCTCCACAGAATCAATTCACAGTACGCACTCTCATTGCGATGCAGGGTATATCCGTGTAATGTTCAAAACCTAGTTCTGGTTCTGATGCGGGCCTGGGCTATATGGGGGTGCACGTACCGTGCTGCGGTGTTGCTGATTGTCTTATACGTTATCTACATCCTGGTTGTTGTTCGGCTCTCGGTTTATATAACGACCAGTGCAGATTGTGAGTGCTAACTCAGTGGAGTCGTGTCCATGTGCCAATCTCACTTTCTGTTGTTGCTTCAGTCGTTGATTTCCAGTACTTGGACGAGATTGGTGTTTGTGTCATACCATCAGTTCGTAAGTCCCATCGTTTGCCACTATCACCGCCGCTTTGATAGTTCTCTTGTCATGACTTGTAGGTCTTGGTGTAAGTACCTCTCTGCCTCAAGTAATTCTAGACACCATCTGAGACCGCTGCAAAATCCACTTATAGTGGGTACTGTATGTTGTGGCGTAGGTGGATCATTCATGTATGAACTTTGTGTGGTTGTCAACTCACTTCCATAGCCTGTTGCTCGACACTGGAATGTTTGTCACGATCATGTACAGTCTCCGCAAGTTCTCAAGGGACTCTCGGCATCTTTATCCCTCGGCCCTACTACGCCTTCTTGTGAGAGACGGTAGAATCATTTAATCCCTTGTTTCTCTGCATAAGAATGCTTATCTTTTGTTGTTGTTCAGCCATCGCATTTTACGTTGTAGGTTGTCCGAGCTTTTTTGGATGTAGATGACTCTCACCGCTTTACAGGCAAGTGCCTACAACGACTTATTTACCATCATATGCTTGTAAGTGTTTGCGTCGATGATGTTGCCCTTATGGTCACTCAAGGAATATAACAGGACGGTATATAGTAATGTAAGAATTTCTTTCATCCTATTCTAATCTGTTCTCAGGTGTCTTGATCGCAATCAGGAGCCGAGAAACCTAACTTCCCTAGCGTGAGCGCTGACTGCATTGCATATGCTAATATCATCTTTTGATTCGTAACACCTTCCACAGAATATCATTTCCCCTCCTCTCAATAGCCGGACAGCGTCTCGTACTCAACCTCCGCGGGTTCCAGACAAGACACTACACGACGCGTGACCTGAGCCGTGAGGTCAACAGGCAAATGGCGGCGATGGGAGGCACGTCATTCTGGGAAGCTGTCGACCAGCCGAATCGCGTACATCAGGGCGGGCCATAGGGCCCAGAGCGGAGTGGGAACAGTGGGGCGACGACGATGACGGACGTCGAACTCAAGGATGTCCTGCCTGGCGACGGCGGCACTCGACCACCGACGAAGGAGGGGATCTATGAAGTTATTCGTGCGGATAAGGAATGCGTACATTCTCGTTTATGGTATTGCGGAACATGTGTTCATAAATCAGTCAGACTCCGAGTGCACGCATGCCAATCACCAATTAATTATGTACATACATAGTCAATTATTAGTAGCCGCATTCATCCACTTCCACCGTGACTGACGTGTCCAGCTACAACTGACTGCCAATGCCAGTACTGAGTATTAAAGCTAGTTTCTTCTTCATCGTAGGACTTTGGGAGAAGTACTAGGGATGCTTTCTTTCACATCCTTGCCCAAGGCACTGCTAGCATTGAAGGACAGGAAGACGTTCTCATCTCATTCGAAGAATGGAAATCGAAACAGTTCCAGGCTCATTCGCATACTCCCGTTCACTCGAGGATAGAGACGCCCGCGAGCGATGGCATGAGCAAGAACAGCGGCCAGCACACTGAAATGCCGCCCGTGGACGAGCACGCACCTCCTCCCACCCCGTGCCCTCGTATCCTGAGGACACCCTCCCGCCCCACTTCCGCGTACCCATCACGGACAGAGTCAACTAGGCCAACACGGACTGTTCGGCACGCGTACACATGTCTCACAAGTCTGCCAAGTCACCCTCCGCGATCCTCTCATCCACAAAGGACAAGTACATGCTCTCGCCGTGTACTACGAAGCACGGGGAGGCGCAGTTTGTGGTGGTGGAGCTTTGTGATGATATATAGGATTGATACGGTTCAAATGGCGGACTTTGAGTTCTTTAGTGGGTATTCAAGGATTTCTCGTGAGCGTGGCGAAGAAGTATACTGGACGACGAGGATGGACGCTGGCTGGTACCTATCGTGGCAAGAACGTCAGAGGCGTACAGGTGAGGGCCTTCGAGTTCAAGCTCCCGGAAAGCTTGTAGCTGACAGCATAGACAGTCTTTCCATCTTCCGACGTCGCTCCGCGATTTCTACCGGGCACGAGTATGGCTGCCCCGTCTATATGTTCCGCTTATATGGTCTCAAGATCTGGAAGAATGGAAGTGGGAGACGTGGGAAGCTGAGAGTTGTCAGCGGTGGAAGGACGCTGGGGTGCAACAGGCGTTCATCACAGAAGGGTCGCTTCCAAGCAAAGTCCAGAGTCCCAAAGTAGTGCCCACGGAGGATATAAAGGCATTCATGGACAAGCTCAACACTGTGCCGATCCGTCCGGGCGTGCCAGCGTCGCTACCCCCCGAAGGAACGAGCACGGTGTCTCTCAAGTCACCGAGCAGCTCGGCCTCGATGCATTCTCAGTCTCACAAGGGGGTATCTGCGTCGGTCGTGGGAGAGGTACCGATATCGGACGTGGGAGATGGACGACAACATATACCGGCGATGCATGCTACAATAACGTCCTCGTCGGTGCTAGAGGCAATATCCTCGCTTGCATCTGTCAGGTCCTCCTCTCCCTCTCTGCCTTGTCCACTCCGCCCGGAGGCGGGTACCCGTACTCGCATTCTCAAACCTCTGAAGCACATGCAGTCACTGCACTCTCAACACGTTCCACTGCTCTGTCGACTCTTTCCCATTCTCAACAGCCCTCTGCCCACACGACGCTGTCTCCTGTTCAGGCACAGTGAAGCGGAGGAATCTATCTATCGAACAATCATGAATCGGTTAACTGTGCTTGAGGCGAATCACACTGTTATATGCGTGATATGTGAGAGAGCAGATCCGCTGGCGTGCGAGAGGTACTGAGGAAGCTTAGTGAGGAAGTTGGAAGGCTCGACAGTGTCGTAAGCATGCCTGCTTCCACAACTCATTGCAATGGACTGAGGAAGTTTTCGCATACGTTCAGGTCGAATCCAGGCGCAGATGTATCAACGTACTGTTCACGAGTGGGAAAGACAAAGATTGCGACTGCGACTTGAACAAGTACGGCGAACTGCTTTCTCACGTCAATTATCTCTCTGACGAGGTGAACGTTCCCCCGCCTTGTTAAGCCATGTACTTATATCATGTAGTGCAGGTTCGTATTCGAGAAGCGCCTCGGCATCGCACAGCTATGTCTCCTCTTGGCAGTGCTTGTATTCATGGTTTTCGCCCGTGGTGCACCTTCTGTCGAGCAGCTCACCCCATTCTGAGTCGTTCTATGCGTCAATGGGGCGTTCGCAATCTGAGTTTTGGGAGTAGCAGGGAAGGTTGGCTGGAACCAATAAAGCTTCGAAGCTGTAGCCCTATTGAACAAAATACGGCTTCGAGAGCTGAGAAAGCTACCGGTAATTATCATCTTTTCGTTGTCCGAACTAAGAGCTGACTAATAAGTCAGCAACGGCAAACATGCACTAGCGTGGTGTTCCCAGCCACAACCCAAGCTGCAGTCTCTAAAGCAGATCCACATACGTCGGCCGTCAGCTTTCGCCAGTCGCCAAAGGCGTTTAAGTCAGCTTTTGCGTCCACATTGTCTTTGTCCAAGCGTTCACACACGCCTTCCATCCTTCCGTACGCCAACGAAGAACCGTCCAGCAGACTTAAGCGACCACACACCCTCCCTCGAGCGCACGCTATCACAAGGTTCGACTCCTTGATTACTTCTGCCCATCCCGGCGCGCGTTCGGCGAAGCGCTGGGCTCGGACGACACATTTACACGAAGTCAAGGCGGCCCATGAGAGACGGGGCAGCGGAAGCGGAAAACGCGCCGACAAAGACGGGGCTCGAGAGAATGACGGCCCAAGCCTGGAGGTATTCCGCAATTCAACATCCGCCCCGTTGTTGTTGGCGTCTAAATCGCGAAGATCCTCGCGCCCATTCGCCAACGATTCCGAGACTGCGCAGACCGTTCTCCCCCTCTCGGTGCCATCCGCACTCCACGAGGAGACAGTACGGATGCGGGCGCGTGGACTGATACGGATGTGGAAGGATCTGATGTCAATTCGGACCTTGTTGCCTCGGAGGGTGTGATTGTGTTGGATTCGCCAGATGTGTTTCGAGCGCGTATAGATCTCTGAGTCTTGACGTGCATATGTCTTTGATGGACATCCACCTCCATATATACCTCATTTTCATAGCATTGGCACGTTGTTTGGTCATGATCATGATATGCCTTTAATGGGTTTCACATAAGGTGGTGTCAGGAGAGAGTGGTATGGACACCAAGAGGGATGTTTGCTGGGAGACGGGGAGAGACCACTCGCTGATGTGCCCCTCCCCACAACAGATGCAGTGTCGTATATCATCCAGTGGGGACTGCGGCTGTAGTGACAGGGGCTGGTGACGGTACATAGCCAAATAAATGTCATCCCTTGGCAAGTTGGGGCGTAATGGTAGTCATGTGGCGGGGAGCTCACAACACGCCGTGGTACGATTTGGGTTTCAGAAGGCTATTCTCAAACTTGACATAAATACCACTCCATGGCCAGCGCCCAATCTTGTCACACACTACCCCAGCTGCCCTTTCCACGGTGGCACCACGAGACACTTGTATTGAATTCCAACTTGAACGGTGGACTAGACATACCTCCCCCAGGATGACAGCCCAGCCTCCGCTTCCCGACAAATGGACACAGTTCTTGTTGGACATCTATACACAGGGCCAGCCACCCGTTCTGGGCACTGTGAATATCAAGGAAATCGAGGAGAAGGCTAGGCACGCCATGAAACATCTTATACGTGAGTCGTGTGTTGACGCTGCCAGGCTGATTGCAGTGCTGGACACATCTCGTATTGAAAAGCGGCGTACATGTATACTCTTGGAAGTGCTGGGACGTGGTCGACGGACGCAGCGAATAGGAGGGCAATTGACAGCTGGAAAATCGTACCCCGTATGCTTGTGGATAACACGAACCGCAACTTAGAAGTGAGTATCCGCGTGTCACTTCATCCGCCGGCTTCTGCAACCGACTGACGACCATCGTCCAGACGACCATTTTCGGAGTGAAATATCCCTCCCCGGTGTTTGTTGCGCCGATTGGCGTACAAGGCATCTTGCATGCAGACGGAGAACTCGCAAGTGCACGAGCAGCAGGGAACGTCGGTGTTCCGTACATCATGAGCACCGCGTCCTCGCGATCCATCGAAGACGTGGCAGAGGCCAACGGGCCCAACAGCCACAGATGGTATCAACTATATTGGTGAGCCCCCGTGTTTACCTTCCTATTCCTGTCTCGACTCACCCACCCTCGGCCGATGCTAGGCCCCGCACGTCAGAAGTAACGCTCTCGTTGCTAAGACGGGCGAAAGCCAACGGGTTCACGGCACTCGTGATCACGCTCGACACCTCGATTCTCGGCTGGCGCCCTCACGATCTCGAGACTGCCTACATCCCCTTCGCGTACGGCGTCGGCATCCAGGTCGGCACGTCCGACCCGGAGTTTATGAAGCGCTTTGATCTTGAGCCGCGTCGGGGAGAGACTACCCCATTCCCGTTTCATCCCGAGGAGATCAGGGAGGCGGCGTTTGGAAAGGGCGACGAGCGTGCGGCACGGGAGATGCTCCTGGGGAAGGAGTGGTTGGGTGAGGTGAACTCGGGTGTGTTCAGGTCGTGGGAGGACCTGAGGTTTATAAAGGATAATTGGGACGGACCTATCGTGCTCAAAGGTATCCAGCGCGTTTCGGTGCGTGTATTTCGGGTGTCTTGGGATGTTGTCTCGTTGATCGAGGACGTGCCTGCTTGGATATACAGGACGCAGAGAAGGCGATCGTCTACGGGATTGATGGAATCGTCGTTTCGAATCACGGTGCGGTTACCTGGCCTGTATAATTTGTTGCGGGGCTGAGGGTGAGGATGTCTAGGTGGTCGACAGGTGGACGGTGCTATCGGCTCTATGGATGCCCTCAACAAGATCATGAGTTCGCGCAAGGTCCGCGCTGCACAACGAGCTGGAAAGCTTACGGTTCTCTTCGATTCCGGCATACGCACCGGAAGCGACATCATCAAGGCGCTCGCACTAGGTGCTCAGGGGGTTCTCAGTCAGTTGCACTCTCTTGACCTTTTCGCTCCGTGCTCCGTGCTCATTCCCAAGCACAGTTGGGCGCCCGTTCATGTACGGCCTCGCGATTGCAGGACAAGCGGGTGTCGAGCAAATTTTAATGCAGACGATTTGTGACCTACATATTACTATGGGTCTTTGTGGGTACAGTGACATCAACGAGATCATTGGCAAGAAGGAGGAAATTTTGATGAAGCTAGAGTACAAACTGTAAGTGTATATAATGGTATTTGGTATTGGTGCAATACGATACAGGCATGCGGCCTGTGAGCCTATGACTGGGTTCATACAACAAGACAACAAGACAACAAGAATAACGAGTGCAAGGTAATCGACGGCTCTGACGAAGCGATATTAACACAGTGCAAAAGAGTCAAGAAAAAGGAGTACAATGGAGTCAAGAACGATGAGTAACACATTCATGTTCATTACCGAAGCTTCGAACGTTCTCCTCGTCGAGGTACGTGCCGCAGAGATTAGATCATACCGAACAGCCGTTTGCCCAATGATTCTTCTACGCACCTCTCACCAGGCGTTTCGTACTTCCTCGATCGGCCGAAATCGATGAGTCGGACGCTATGGGTTGGGTTTACCATGCGCTCCAGGGGACAGAGAGTAGGGTGTCCCGTCTGAATCAAGATGTTCCGCGCGGCAAACGACTCGTGCAGCCATCCTGCGTGGTGGAAGCGGAATAACAACGCCACGCACTCATGTTTGTCATCGGTGGACAACGTGTCCGGATCGACTGGTTCGCCACAATCCTCGATGAGGAGGATAGGGCTGCGGTATTGGTGCTTAGATTTGGAATGGGGAACGTAGTACCCGAAGAACTGCGGCACGAGTGCGCCGACGGGCGTTGGGTCGTGCAACGGGGCGACGACATTGTACCCGTTCCAGTGCTGGAAGAAATGGGCGGGGAAGTTGAGGTAGTTGCGTGCTTCGCGCGCAAGATGACCGTCGCCCGGAAACGAAAGCTTCGCTGCGACCCGGAACCGCGCAGTGCGCGGCACGGGCTTGCCGAAGAAGTGTCGGTGCTTGCAGATCGTCTCAGGGTACGACGGATTTTGCCATTTGACGTCGGGATGGATGCTGACGATGGGTCCTTCATATTCGCGGATGCGGTTGATCACTGGGTACTTCACTTGGGCATCGTATTTGGAAACGGCGTCGTCCGCGGGGGGCTCGCCGGGTGAACCTGCTTGAACCATCGATATGGTTTGCTCAGGCTCGAACTCTACTGTTACTTTGACGTAGCCCACACCCTTCTTTGGCGGCGACGCTTCCGAGTCAACTTCCATCGCATCTGATGAGGCTGCCTCCCGCGAGACGTCACGTTTCTTGACACTTTCATAGGTGTTCACAGCCTCTTGAAGGCGCTGCTCCCATTCTCCAGATTTCTTGAGTCGCTCAACTTCTTCCCTGACCCTCTCGCTCACGCACGTATTGCATATGACGCTCTCACAGAAAAGGTCACGCGGGAGCTCCCACTCAGCATTGTACACGATGGAGTGATGCCCCGTGCCTAGTTTTCCAGAGGGACTGAGATACAGATGCCCCTCAGGGACCTCCGTTAGCTTCCGACGACGTTGAGGAAGCACAGCGCGAATCGCGGGCTCTTCGGTGGGGCCTTCCGTTTCTTGTGGATAGATCATGATAATCTGTGGGATTTTGAGGGCCTCGTCTTCAAGAGCAATGGCCACTTTCGAGGATTGCTCTGCTGCCCTTTGCGATTCGGAGGATAAGGAGAGGTTGTAGGTGCGCACGAGATCCTTCTTTGTAGTCCATGACTCGACTATGGCTTCCGCCTTGGATTCATGGTCTGTGTCGTCATCTTCAGGGGCCTCGACACAGACGAGGTTCCAAGGGTCGTGGACGTGCAGTTTCTTGGGGAGGAGATGGATTGGAAGGCTTCTCTGGAGGGGAAACGGAGGATAGGGACTTTCGAAAGGTATGAGAGGCCATGGGGAGGGGTAGTGGATCGGATGGAATGGTGAGTCAATGGGTGTGTCGGCGGGAAGCGGCTGAAGTGCTGGTTCGTCAACTGGCTGAGTGGAACTTTCGACCGATCCATTGTTCTGGTCCAGTTCTGGATTATCTACGTCCATCTGTTTATCCGCATCGGAATTGGGCTCCTCTTTCGCCCCTCTCTTTCTTGCGCTCTCCGCAACATCCTTGCGCATAGAGGCCGCGTCACAAATGCCCCAGTGCACGCGTCGCTCGTACCCGACAATGGCTTCCGCAGGATCCCAAGCTGGAATCTCCCTAGGATCCTCTTCCTGCTCTGCCCACGCGATTTCATCTTTGGCAGCTTCCAGCTCACCGAGGGCCTTCATCACCTTCGTAAGTTTGCTTCCGGTTGAGATGGTGATGCCATAAATGTTGTCGGGGATGCGACGGAAGTGATAAAAGTCGTACAGAGTGGCTCCCCATAGATCAAGACCGTTTCCGGCCTCTTTACCGCGAATTTCGGATGGCGCGACTGGTTTGCCATTGGGATCGCGTGTCCATTGGCGGAATATGAAGCGGTTTCTGTCCGTTGGATACTTCATCGCTCTTTTCACGGCATCAGGGACGGAATGGAGATCCAGAATGCCAGGATCCCTCAAGAGGTGGTCTTCGTCGGCGTCTGAAGAGCTGTGGATGCTGATGTTGAGGTTGGGTTGATCGGACTTCAAGATGTCAGAAGGGACTCACGGTGCTGCAGCCTGAGGTTCTGCTTCTTCTTTCGCCTTTCCCTTTCCTTTATCTTTCTTGGTGTGCTTCACTTCGTTAGGAGGGATGCTTGATCTGCTCACGTCGTCGAACTTGCGTTTGGCTTTTTCGGTGTTGAGAAAGCCTCGTTTCATGGTGGATGTTGAGTCTGAGCTACAGAGTGGCTGGAAGGAGGCGGGGATCGATAAGGGGACCTACTGGGTGGAGGCTCAATGGAAGTTTACATAAAAGCAGACACGCCACAGACCAAAATCTACGAATGTTTGCATACAGCTTGAACGTTGTAATGAGTCACTCTGAGTCTCGACCAAGAAAGATCATCAACAAACATGCACGCGCAGTAATAATTGCCCGAATGGCAACAGTTCTCAAGAACAATGCAGGGCATTGTGGTTCCTTTGGAGAAAGTAGTACCTCATCGGTGTCATATTGTTTACCATCACGGTCCATGCGATAATCACACTTCTCTTTGGCGTACAGTGGGTCACTGTGATAAATTACTCTCGTGGATCGCTGTCGTCCAAGCATCAACCCCAGCAGTGAGTACAAAGACGCGACTAGCTGTACATACCGACGAATTGACCCTCCACCTCGTCTGGATCCGTGGGTATATCAACAAGTTCAGGTTCATTAGCCCTACCGAGTTCATCGTCGTCGACAGAATCGTTTTATTATGTACAATGACTGTCGCGTCGCGTCGTCATGATGTGTAACCCTTTCCGTAACTGTTTGGCAACGGCTTTGGAAACAAACAACTGCCTTCCACTTTAGGACTAGCCCACTTTCTGTCAGCCGCATTTAACACCGCAGGACAGCAACTCTGCCCTGCACCGAATCCTGACAAATGGACATCGCTTCTGAAAGCTCTCAATACGTAACAAGTCGCAGAAGACATGCACGCGACCGAACTACTTCATTAACTTCCGTTCCTCACCATACAATTTCTCAAGCACGAAATTCGGCGCTGCGTAACCGCGTCTCAGTTGCGAGCATGAGATCACTCGGTAGGTGTATCAGACAGACAGACTATCCTCTGATTATGGAACGAGTTGCGTAATTTATTTGCAGCCCGGACGCTAAACCGGCTGAAATCGTGTCGCCCGTGCCTCGCCGCCATTTGCTCCAGACTTCTGAGAGCCTTCAGTGGCTTAGAGTTGGGGAGCTCTCTGAAGTTGGCGGACAGACACGAGGTGTCTCACCGGTTTCTCCTACATCGTCCACCGGGTCCTCTTTCCGAACAGCCAGCGCAAACAAGACTCTCAGCTTCAGTGCACTCCTGGAGCATGAGAAGCACCCCGCGGAATGCCCACGTCTGGGTCTCTGCGGAGGGGTCAGGAAGAGGATCGTGAGGATAAAGGTGCTGCGAGACGGTGGATTCGCTGGATGCATAGGCATAATATGAAGGGTTGGGTTGTGCCATGTGCTATCGCCGCATCCGTGTGCATCAAGTGGGGCATAGGTCTGGGAGGCTACTCCGGTATGTACTTGGAATTGACGCACGCAGGGTGTCCCTAATTCAAGACATGCTCTAACCACGAGGCATTTAGGACATGCTACCCCGCCAATGTTCGGTGACTACGAGGCACAGCGACACTGGATGGAGTTGACTATTCACCTCCCAATTCAACAGTGGTATACCTACGACCTACAATACTGGGGTCTTGATTACCCTCCTCTAACTGCCTATGTTTCGTGGATATGTGGTCGCGTGTGAGTGATCATTATTTCTCGCTGGGTAGGACTTCACCTTATACTTGCTTTTCTGTCCCTGAAGCGGTTCGTGGATAGATCCGTCCTGGTTTGCTCTGGAGACTTCTCGTGGCATCGAGACTCCCGGGGGAAAACTGTTTATGCGTGCGACCGTCCTTATATTCGACGCTCTCGTCTATATTCCAGCGCTGTACGCTTTCACGCGGACGTGGCATGGCAAAAGCTCGTCAAGAACACAGGTATTGGCTTCTGATCCACGTTCAGCTTTGTCTTCTCTAAGTTGATTCATATCAGCAAGCCGCACTTGTCACACTTTTATTCCATCCCGCTCTTTTACTCGTCGACTTTGGCCACTTCCAATATAACTCGGTGATGCTAGGTGTGTTGTGAAATCAGTCCACATTTACTGCAGTATAACACGTAGAATTGGCATAGGTTTGACGCTGCTGGCCATTCGACGCGTTCGCAGTCGGTCTTGACCTCGTCGGAGCAGTTTTCTTTGTGTTGAGTTTGTGCTTCAAGCAGATGTCCCTCTATTATGCCCCCGTCGTCGGATCGTATCTGCTTGGGAAGTGCATCTACCTTGGACCTGTGCACGGGTGGGATCTATGGCTCGCTAGGATATCGTGCGGTGCTAATACACTCGATCCCAGGGTTCGGTTGTTTATCCGGCTGGCAATGGTCACGATACTCTCATTTATCATTTTATTCGCCCCATTCCTTCCACCATTCGCTCCTTTCGCAGCCTTCGGCGCTTCGATATCACGTATTTTCCCTTTTGCGCGTGGTCTTTTCGAAGACAAAGTCGCCAACTTTTGGTGTTTCACCAACATTACCTTAGGTAAAATGGAAACGCGCGTTTGATGGGAATGAGGCACTCCTCGTCAAAGCTTCAGTCGCGCTCACGGCTCTCGGATTTTTTCCTGCAGTCGCGGGACTCTTATATGGTAGCTACAAGACGCGACTACCCTCTCCATCACCTTCAGGTAAAGAGCGGATTGACGCTCCAGCAACATCTATGGTGTCTCTAGACCCACCTGATATACCTACTCCGACCCTCCCTTTACTCCCTTATGCTCTTCTCACGACCTCTATGTCCTTCTTCCTCTTTTCATTCCAAGTTCATGAGAAGACGATCTTGCTGCCCCTCCTTCCCCTTACACTGCTTCTCTCAGGCGTGACGCCGGGCGACGAGGTGTTTTCTTGGGGCGCCCTAGGAAATGTTGTTGGCGTGTTCAGGTGAGGCTGAATTTGCCTGAATTTACTGGACGAACTCACAACAAACCCCCAAACCCCCTCCCATGGCACAGCATGTGGCCCTTGCTGAAAAAAGACGGACTTGGCGTGCAATACATCTCAATGCTCATAGTGTGGTGTAGGCTCATAGGGTACAATCCTTTCCGTGTGCGACTCCATTCTCTTAGTGGGCCTACTATCTACTGTAGGTGTATTCACCATACTTGTTTCGTCCTGGAGAACACTGAGGTGTCGTCCTTCCAGGCCGTCCACATATCCATGGTCCTTCTCCATCTCCTCGAATTGGCCATCACTCCCCCCGCCCGCTATCCTGATCTCTTTCTAGTACTTCAACGTCCTCGTTAGCACGCCTGTATTTGGGCTCATATGGCTGTGGAGCATCAAGCGTGGGATCGAGGTCAGTTGGGCCATGGGCGGATTACCTGGATCCGGGACCGTGACCGGGTCTGGCCCCGACGCGAAAGACAAGGGAAGCAGAGAGAGTGAGAAGAGAACATGAACGGGAACGGTTGCTGTCTCTGGACTCCGTCCCTGGCTTGCCACGGCCCCCAGCAGGCGTACGACGGGACACAGGAGTGCGCGCGATGAGTTTGGGGTATGCGAGCGGGCAGGACGCCAGTGGTGGTGCTTTGGCGGGAAGGGGGTATAGGGACCCGAGGAGGAGAGCGCTGGAGAGGCTGTCGCTGAGGGCGGGGAGTGTGGAGGAGGAGAGGTAGGGGTATAGAGCGTATACACAGATGTATTTATTCGTGTAATATGGATATTGCATGCATGCATATGTAAATACCATCTTACTTTTGAAGCAGCACCAGCACGTTGAGTGCAACCTGAATTCATGAAATAACTGGGGTACTCAACTTACTCTGTGCCCTGGTGTCGTGGGGAGTCGCGCTGACATAATAATCCCAGTTTGGAAATAGTCACTTAAGGAAATGCCGCCTCGAGTCTGCGGAGACAAAAGCAAAATCTGTTTGGTGTGCTCCAATGCTTGCCATAGTAAATTGCACCCTTCGGGGTTGCACACGATAAAATTGGAACGATACAGAGAAGATTAGCATGGCCCCTGCACAAGGATGACACGCTTTTCCGGAGTGGTAGACCTACGGGTCTCAATATTTATTGCTTTTCTTTTTGATAAGCGATTGCAATGGGGCAACTATCAAGCTATAGCAAACACACGCATTTTTAAGGCTGCAAATTTTTGACTGGGGTGAGATGGTAAAACTGGAGCAGGAATTCGACCCCCGCGGAGGGGTGAGGAATTGTAGCGCCACCAATTACTTACAGGCATCCTCTCTGCCAGGTTTCCCAGTCACTGCGACGTTTTCATGGCATTCAATGGTTTCGAAGAGGGTCCCGCCTGGGGTGTTCCCGATCCCGGTACAGGTGACATAGTCAAGGATGCGATTCGGAAGGAACAAATCATCAAGTAAGTCCGTCTTGTTTTCTCCATGTTTCTGTATAAACTCGGATAATAGTATCGCTAAACGTCCGCTGCAGAGACATCGCCGCCGCACAGGGTGATTTACGAGGTTAGTGTGACGCTGTGCTAGTACTCCTTCGCGAATCATTGACATAACGGCCGTTCTGAATCGTTCCCGTAGCTCTACTCACGCGAGTCCAGGGCGTGCAAGCCGACGTTGAGAAGTTTACATCGGAAAACGCCACGTTGCAGATGTACATCGACAACTTGACGATGCAGATGGCGAAGAGGAAGTGATTCTGGGATGGATGCTCAGCTCGTAGGGCTGGCTTCGTGGGTGAGAAGTTCGGGCTTTTGTGTCTATGCGGGTCTTCGTGGAGGTTGACACACATGGCAGCTATACAGTCGCAGTCGCCGACGACAGTTTCCCGCTCCAGCTTGACGCTTGGGATAGTCAGTCCGGCTGTTGCATACGCTTCAGTGCGTTCTGAACGCTGCCTTCTGCGTAATAACGGGGCGTTTGAAATCGGTACATCTGCGAGACCACTAGTAGCTTTGAAGGCTTTTCCAGTTCGTACCTCGACAGTTGGTCCATGTACGTATCCAGGATTCCAGCGGACGCACAATAGGTCAATGGCAACGGTGCTGCACCATTTCGTGAAATCCCGTTTTCGCAGTATTTCACACCCCAGCAAGCCCATCCAGGCAAGTTTCATCTTTGAAGTTAGACGGCGTAGTGACCCGAACCTGGCCTATCTCGAGGAAAAATAGGTATATGTATGTGCGATGCCTGACCCTTATCCTGCGGTTAATCCCAAGAACCACAGCAAACGATAGGGTACTACTGTATACACAAAGGCTCCTGCTATTGCAGCCTACAGTGGTTATCACCACGAGTTCGGCCATGAGACGATCCAATTTGCACAGGAATGACGCGCATGGAATGCCCAGTCAGGCAAGGTGGTTATTGGGATCCGAATTAGAACGCCGACGAGTGGACACCCACTGCGTGATGATCTACACCATCTCTGGGAGTGGTTGGAGTGAGTAGAATGGCCTATTTTGCGGTGTGATTGCACGCCAGAGGAATGAAAATTTACGAGCTGCATTGAGGGATCATCCTCCACTCCGTCTGGAAGAACATGTTCCCCTTAAGGAGGTCGATGTTCTTTGGGACATTGGCGGAGAAGTCAGTCTGCTCATGGGTGGAAAGACCATCATACCGCGCGAAGAGAGTGTTCACTTGGCCGAAGAGGGACATGCCTGTTGGCGGGGAGATGCGAGCTGCTGAGAGGCGATACCTGGTGGCTTACAGGACGTACTCGCGGGAGAAGAGAATATACTCGGTGGTATAAGGGGTGTCCTCGTAAGATGATGATCGTAGAGGTGAACCTGCTGATGAGTTGTACTTCAGGAAAGGCTGCGTGCTGATGGGAGAGTGAAAGTGGCTAGTAACTGTATGAACTGATTGGTAGCTGTTATTTAGTCTCCCTAGGCACACCATAGAAGGAAGATAGTCGTTCTTCTAATTATGCTGTTATTGGGTATCGACCTTTTCGACCTCTGCAACTGTTATGTATTTGCCACTCTTTGGATCTATCGGTGTTGGTGATGACGTCGAAGGACCGGTTTTGTTTACAGCGCTAGCAAGGCATTATCACAGAATCGGTATCTGTTTCACTGTGATCAGTACGGCTATCACCTTCTTCGTGATCTTGCTCATCGATCTTGCAGTAATTATAGTTGTGGAGCTTACTCATCCATGGAGAGCTGAGCAATCAACCGGGACTATATCATACGACATATTTTTTGGTTCCATCCTTTATAAGATGAATTAACGTCAAACCGTGAGCTTCATCTTTCCGTCCTGCAAACAGCGATTGCCTAATTTTCTAACAAACTACCTCTACTTACACAGCAATGGTGCCCATCGGTACGTTGTGGTGTCTCCCCCGTCAGCGCCAGAGCAAAGTCGTAAGTGGTCCCCTCGCGATTGTTCGTTCTATGGAGTTGGCCTATCTGATGTCCAATCGATCGATAGATCCTCAGCGTGGCGGCTCTAAATGGGCTCGAGCTTAACCAAGTTCCTGTCGAGTTCGGTGTTACGAACAAGACTCCCGAGTTCGTCTCCAAGTTCACCTACGGAAAAGTACCCATTTTCGAGGACTCCGAGGATGGTCGTTATTGGAGGGTGCTCCGATCGCACGTTACTGTACTGCACACTTTCTCTTCAAGTTCCCGTCTGTATACATGATGGACTTACATGTATCCCCAGTGAGCGGTGTCGGGGGAGAATCAGACCTCCTCGGGTCAAACGCGAAGGAAGCTGCACTGATTGATCAGTGGATCCACTTCGCAGAGCACGAGATCGGGGGTCCACTTCTGGCCATCCTGGGTTTCATCTACTACGGCTTCTCTGGGCCATTTACCCGCGAGGTAACAAATTAAGAAACCTTTCATCACCGCTGGCTAAACGATATATCAAATCGTGACAGGGCCTTGACAAGCAGGTAGAGCGCATAGTCCGTGCGCTGACATACGCCGAGTCGTATCTTGCTACGCGTCCCTCTGGGTACTTGGTTGGAAACTCTGTGACCCTCGCTGACCTTGTCCTTGTCGGGGTGGCTTACGGTTCTGCAAGTGTGTCACTCGGTGCAGCTGAAAGGGCGCAGTACCCCTCCATTTTTGCTCACTATGCGAAAGTGACCGAGGATGAAAGGATCAAACAATACTGGGGCACCGCGGATTTCGTGGAGGTTGCTTTAACTGAGCCACAGACGGCTTAAATATCTGCAACGGGGCTTGTGACACAGATTTTGTATAGCTAATGCAATGTTCTTTCGAAATGATCGCATTCTTGCACATTGCTGTAGCCGTCCATGTAGCGCGCAAGCACATGCACGGGCTCATTTCTATTCTGCTGGGGGGCGGTGAGGGTTTGTTTTGCTCGGAAAAAAATAGACACTGTTAACACATTCGATCCCCAGTTGTTTATGTGGTTGGTAATGATACCATTCGCTCCATTCGCAGCCTTCGGCGTATCGATATCACGTATTTTGAAGCGTCACCTTGCAGACGTGCATTGATAATCTGACGAGGCAGAGGGAGAAGTTCAGGCTTACGTGTATGCGGGGTCTTTTTGAAGGGTTTCCAGTCTGTACCGTTCGCCGTTGATCATGTACATATCTAGGACTCCAGCGGACGCAGAATAGGTTAATGGTACGGTTCTGCACCATTTCGCGAGTTGCTTACCCGATGTCCATCAGCTGATCCATCTTGCATGTCCCCGCCCCCCCTGAAGCTGCTTCAAGTTGTGCGACCAGTCTCCACACTAATGAAAGCATTGGCAATAATAATGCAGCGTGCCGTGCCGATGACCGCTAGCATTGATCTCTGACATACCTCGTCGTGGTAATAAGAGATCACCAAACCCCGCACGCACGCACCGGCCTTCAGGCCCAGCGCTCAATTCGTTTTCGCAGTACCGTGTATCCCTGGGTAATTGCGGTTCGAAATGCCGACTTTTTCCGCCTAGAATTTCGATTGCTTCTCTGTCTGGACGTCAGTAATACATTCCCCGTCTGAGCGTTTGGTTACTGACGTGTGATTGTTCGTCGCGCTACGCACACAGAGGGCGGCTGCATATCGGGATGTGGGCCCATTGCCTTCTGCTCTACATCTGCTCTACATCCCAGCAAGCCCATAAAGGCAAGTCTCACCTTTGAATTTGACGGCCTAGCTCTCATCCTACGGTTAATCGCAAGAACCGCAACGAGCGACGCGTAACGCAAATGCTCCCGCTGTTGAAGGTGATTGTCCCCACGAGTTCGGCCACGTGGAGATGATCAGATTTACGCAGGAGGAGTGACGCGCATGGAATACCCAGTCAAGCAAGGTAGTTTTCGGGATCAGATTAGAAGGCCGACAACCAGATCAGAACCCCATTCTGTACGATCTACACCTGTGGAGTGCTGGTGTGAGTAGAACAGTCCATTTTGCGGCGCGATTACGCGCAGAGGAAGAAATTTACGAATCGCTGAGGACATCATCCCTCCACTCCAGTGGAAGAGGTCCTCTGAGGAGGATGATGTTCCTGTCATCAGTGGAAGGTGTGCTCAGTGGTGCGAAATGAGAATGTTCTCTTGGCCGAAGAGGACATGCTTCATAGCGGGGAGATGCGAGCTGCTCAGGGGGAGGATACTCAGTGGCCAACAGGACGTATTCGCGTGAGAAGAGAATATACTCGATGGTATTTGTAAGGGGTGTCCTGGTAAGATGATGTGAATCGCAAAATGGTGAACATGCTGATTAGTCGTAATTCAAGACCCATGGGAGCAATGAAGGTAGCAAATTTCACCGCCTGTCAGTGCGAATCGATCAGCAGCTGTCGTCGGGTATCCGAGTCTCTTCCATTAGTTATAGGTGTGGAGCTTACTCATCCATATAGTGAGCTGAGCAATCAACCTGAGTTACCATAGGATATCCTTTCGATCAATCCTTTATAAGATGGATTAACGTCAAACCGTGAGCTTCCTCTCTCACTCCTGCAAACAGCGATTGCCTACTGTACCTTTCTAGCAAAACTACCTCTACTTACACAGCAATGGCGCCCATAGGTACGTTGTGGAGTTCTGCCCGTCAGCGCCAGACGAAAGTTGTAAGCGGTCTTCTCGTGATCGTTCGTACTCTGGAGTTGGCCTAACTGATGTTCCATTGATCGACAGATCCTCAGTGTCGCCGCTATAAATGGGCTTGAGCTTCACCAAATTCCCGTCGAGTTCGGTGTTACCAACAAGTCCCCCGAGTTCCTCTCCAAGTTCCCCTACGCCAAAATCCCCGTTTTCGAGGATTCCGAGGGATGGACATTAATCGAGGGTGCTCCGATCGCGCGTTACCGTACGCTGCACCTTCTCTTCCCGTCCTGTATACATGGATGGACTTACATGTGCCCCCAGTGAGCGGTATCGGGGGAAATCAGACCTCCTCGGGTCAAACGCGAAGGAAGCTGCGCTGATTGATCAGTGGATCCACTTCGCAGAGCACGAGATCGGGGGTCCACTTTGGGGTGCCCTAGGTTTCATCCGCTACGGCTTCTCTGGGCCATTTACCCGTGAGGTGAAGAATTAAGAAAAATGTTCATCACCCGCGGGCTAAAGGATATATCAAATCATGACAGGGCTTTGACAAACAGATAGAGCGCCTGGTGCGCGCGCTGACGTACGTCGAGTCGTACCTTGCTACGCGTCCCTCTGGGTACTTGGTTGGAAACTCTGTGACCCTCGCTGACCTTGTCCTTGCCGGGGTGATTCTCGGTTCTGCAAGCGTGTCACTCGGTGCTGCTGAAAGGGCACAGTACCCCCTTATTTTTGCACACTATGCGAAAGTGACTGAGGATGAAAGGATCAAACAGTACTGGAGCACCGAGGATTTCGTGGAGGTTGCTATAACTGGGCCACAGACGGCTTAAAGATCTGTAACAAGGCCTGTGAAACAGATGGATGGACTAATGCAATGTTCCTTCGAAATGAGCCTTCCGAAGGCATTCTTGTGCGGTGCTGTAATCGTCCACGTAGCACATAAGTACATGCATGGGGTCATTTCTATTTTGCAGGGGGACAAGGAGATCTAGAGTTTGTTTTGCGAAAAGAAAAATCGTGGAAAAAAATAATAAGAGACAACAACCTTCGAGGCACCATGTCGAAATCTGATTATTACGGCCATTACCTACGGTACTGGTTGCGATGTTTTATGAAAGAACCTTTTTAGAACATGGTTTAGAACGTTTTCATGGCATTCAATGGTTTCGAAGAGGGTCCTGCCTGGGGTGTTCCCGATCCTGGGACAGATGACATAGTCAAGGATGCGATTTGAAAAGAACGAATTATCAAGTAAGTCAGTCCTCTTTTTTCCATGTCTCCAGTGTGTAAACTCGGATAACAGTACATGCCGCTAAACGTCCGCTGCAGAGACGTCGTCGCCGTATAGGGTGATTTCCGAGATTAGTATGACACTGCCGGTGCTCCCTGCGAATCACTGACATAAACGGCCATTCTGAATCGTTCTCGTAGCTCTGCTCACGCGACTCCAGGGCGTGCAAGCCGACGTTGAGAAGCTGACATCGAAAACACTACGTTGCAGATGGCAATAGGAAATAATTCTAGGATGGGTGCTCAGCTCGTAGGACTGGCTTTCGTGGGTGAGAAATTAGGGCTTATGTCTATGTGGGTCCTCACTGGGGTTGACATACGTGGTAGCTATACAGTCGCAGTCGCTGACAACAGTTTCCCGCTCCAGCTTGCCGCTCGGGATAGTCAATTCGGTTGTTGCATACACTTCGGCGCGCTCTGAATGCTGCCTTTTGCGCAATAACGGGGCGTTTGAAACCGTACGTTGGCGAGGCCACTGGTAGCTCTGAAGGCTTTTCCAATTCGTACCGTCTACAGTTGATCATGTACATATACAGGATTCCAGCGGACGCACAGTATGTTAATGGTACCGGTTCTGCACCAAAGTTTCCTGAGTTGGTGACCCGAATGTCCCTCATCAGATCCATGTCTCCATTCGCCATGAAATTACCTGTGCTACCCGATCTCTACACTAGTTTGGCCCGCCTAATCGGCTCACTACTCATATGAAGCATTGGCAATAATAATGCAGCGTACTTTGCGATCACCACTAGTCTTGATCTTTGGCATACCACAAAGTTTTCATCATGGTACCAAGATGTCAGGTATCCAAACCCCGCACGTACGCTCCGATCTTCAGGCTCAGCGCTCTTTGTGCTAAGTCAACCATTGTTTTCCGTTTTAGACAGTACCGTGTATGAATAACTATCCTTGGGTCATTGCGGTTCGACATGTCGACTTTCGGCAACCATCGTCCGTCTACTCCGTTCGGAAGGGCACTTTCCTCTTGAGGCAGACGATGTTCTCCGGGTCATGAGCGGAGAAGTCGTGCTCATTGGTAGCCGTGTAGATATCACGCTGGACGAAGAAGAGAATGTTCTCTTGGCCGAAGAGGACATGCTTGTTAGCGGCGAGATGCGAGCTGCTGAGATGGGGAGGATTACAGGAAGTACTCGCGGGAGAAGTGAATATATTCGGTGGTATAAGGGGCGTCCTGGTAAGATGACCTCAATCGTAAGATAGCGACCATGAACTGATCGGTAGCTGTCGTCAGATACCGACTTTCGACCTGAGCGCGGCCTTGATGATCTTCAGCCGTTACTATGTCTTTGGATTCGTTTACGGGAAGGTACTATCACAGGATCTGTTCACTATGATGGTGCGGCCATTACCTATTACTTTTTATATTGCTTATCGATCTCTTCTATTAGTTATAGTGGTGGAGTTTACTCATCCCCACATGCACAACGAGCCGAATAATCAATCGGAAGTAAGTTATCATACTCCTTCTTCGGTCCAAGACTCCAGGCTTTATAAGATGGATTAACGTCAAAACCGTGAGCTTCATCTCTCCATCCTGCAAACAGCGATTGCCAACTTTTCTAGAAAACTATCTCTACTTACACAGCAATGGCACCCATAGGTACGTTGTGGTGTGTTGCCCGTCAGCGCCAGACAAAAGTCGTAAGTGGTCCCCTCGTGATCGTTCGTACTCTGGAGTTGGCCTATCTGATGTACCATCGATCGACAGATCCTCAGTGTCGCCGCTATCAATGGGCTCGAGCTTCACCAAATTCCTGTCGAATTCGGTGTTACCAACAAGACCCCCGGGTTCCTCGCCAAGTTCCCCTACGGCAAAATCCCCGTTTTCGAGGACTTGCAGGGATGGACGTTGATAGAGGGTACTCCAATCGCCCGTTACCGTACGCCGCACTTTCTCCTCCCGTCCTGTATAGGTGATGGACTTACATATGTCCCCAGTGAGTGGTGTCGGGGGAAAATCAGACCTCCTCGGCTCAAACGCGAAGGAAGTTGCGTTAATTGATCAGTGGATCCACTTCGCAGAGCACGAGATCGGGGTTCCGGTTTGGTGCCTCATGGGTTTCATCTTCTACAGCTTCTCCGGTCCTTTTACCCGCGAGGTAAAGAATTGAGAAAAGCTTTCATCACCGCCAGCTAAACGATATCTAATCATGACAGGGCCTCGACAAGCAGGTAGAGCGCCTGGTCCGCGCGCTGACGTACGTCGAGTCGTACCTTGCGACGCGTCCCTCTGGGTACTTGGTTGGAAACTCTGTAACCCTCGGTGACCTTGTCCTTACCGGGGTGGTTCTAAATTCTGCACGTCTGTCCATCGGTGCTGCTGAAAGAGCGCAGTATCCCTTCGTTTTTGCTCATTATGCGAAAGTGACCGAGGATGAAAGGATCAAGCAGTACTGGGGCACCGATACTTTCGTGGAGGTTGCTATAACTGAGCCACAGACGGCTTAAAGATCTGCAACGGGGCTTGTGAAACTGATGGCTTTTACATAGTTAGTACAGTGTTCCTTCCAAATGATCGCACGCATTCTTCACTGTTAGCAGCACTTTTTTCTGTTCCTACACACTCACAAACCACTTCTGATTGACCATGTGTCTCCTCGTGTCTCTTATGTTTCATAGCGACTTACTCTTTTCATCAGGCAAATCTCCGTGTCCACATCTTCTCGCCTCCCTTAGAATTTTCCGGCCCGACTCAAGCACACAAAGAAAGTCTACTGTTGAGATTCCGGGACAGACTGCACAGGTAGAAATAGTGGAGTTCTGTGATGCTGGATCCTCTGCACTGAAGTTCCACGCACGGCTTGGACCCGCTTCAACAGACGCTTCAGGTTCTGTTTACCAGCAGGTTTATGGGTGCAGTGCTTCGACATGTACTGGCAATGGCACTCCGAGTCGTCCGGGTGTTGGGCCTCTCGTGTTAATGGCACTCCATACATGTTGTAGCGCTCTAACTGCCAATGACCACAAAGTAGAACACTTACACTAATGACATATCATTTCTTGTGTATAGTATGTCCCATTGACAGCCTATTAACGGTTCGGGCCTCCATAATTAAATAACATATTGAGCCTTGATATCCTGCTGGCCGTGAAGCTGCGAGCCTGCGACCCAATCTCTACAGTAGTTTCTCCCGACAACCGACTCAATACTTACGAAGATCAGGTACGTACCCAAACACCGCACGTACTACGCACTGGCCTTCGGGCTCAGTCACGGTGTTCTTTGTGCTAAGTCAGCCTTCAATTCGTTTTCGCAGTACCATGTGCTAGTATGGATAACTATAATGTCGGTTCGAAGTTTTCAAGCTAAAATTTCGATCACGTCTCTATCTGGACATCAGTGATACATTCACCAACTGAACGTTTGATTACTGATGTGTCATTGCTCGTCGCGCTACGGACGAGCAATGATGGGCGAATCGCCTTCTGCTTGGCATCTGCTTTACACCCAAGGAAGCCCCCAAGGCAAGTTTCATCTTTCAATTAGACGGCATAGTGACCCGGTGCTGCTCACCAGGGGGAAAAAGACACATGTGATTGCGATGCCAAGGTCTTATCCTGCGGTTAACCACAAGAACCACGGCAAGCGATGCGTACACAAAGGCACCCACTGTTGAAGGTTGCAGTGGTTATCTCCACAAGTTTGGCCATGAGGAGACCATCCAATTTGTGCAGCAGGAGTGACGCACATGGAGTACCCTGTCAGGCAAGGGGATTTTTGCGATCCGATCAGAGGACCGACAAGCAGACCAGAACCCCATTATGCATGACATACACCATCTCTGGAAGTGGTGGTAGTGAGGCGCCAGAGCAAAGACAATTTACGAGTTGCATTGAGGGGAGCACTATCCTTCCAGTCCGTCCAAAAGAACACTTTCCTTTTGAGGAGGACGATGTTCTCCGGGCCATTGGTGGAGAAGCTGTGCTCATTGTTGGACAGCAGATTATCATGCTGGGCGAAGAGAATGTTCTCTTGGCCGAAAAGGGCATGCTTCTTAGAGGTGAGATGCGAGCTGCTCGGGGGAGGATACTTAGTGGCTTACAGGACGTACTCGCGGGAGAAGAGAATATACTCAATGGTATAAGGGGTGTCCTGGTTAGTTGATCTACTTCGCAAGATAGTGGACATGCTGATCTGAGTCGCACTTCAGGAAGTGCCGTCCTGATGGGAGCTTTGGATCTACCTAGTCATATCGCACCATTCGAGGCCATGCTAGAGAGAGTATCTCAGATTGTCTCTGAACGTGGCGGAACATACATTTGAATCAGGAATCTGAAGATGACAAGCGAGAACAAATCCCGCATATGGTAGATATATTCTCTCAGAGCGCTGACGCTATCGCTTTCGGGACATTGAGACCGGACTGTCGATTCGGAGAGCTTGTACACACCTACGATAGTGAGAAGGCACGGGTTAGTGACTGGCGTGAGCGAGTGTGGACCTACTAGAAGTTCCAGCTCCCAAAAGAGGTACTCTTCATCCCGTCGTCACCAGCACGAAGTCTACCTGGCACCCTGAGGATGTCACCATACCTCAGCTCACCACATCCGCAGCTTTCGGTGCAGGAGGTGATAAACTGGATTTCACCTAAATCCAAGTCCAAGACCCAGCGTGCAACTGCTGCAGGCTAGAAAGCGCAGTAGTTCCTTTGATATCGATAAGGTCTATGGTGTGCTGGGCGCCGTGGACGAGCCTCCACTTAGAAAATTACGTGGGGACTATGGCCTCCCTAGAAGCGAAGTACTTCTGAACCTTATGTATCTGATGTCCCACAAGGATCCTCGACACTCACCTTCAATTTGCTACCGCCGAACATCGATCAACACGACGACGGCCATTGGTCTGGGATGGTGAACATAGACGCTCCCACAGAGCATCCCTCCTACAAAGAGAATCATTATTAAGGTACCCACGCGCGCGACTCCTGCACAGAGGCGACGACAACGCTATCGTCACGGCAGTGTACAATGCATCGTTGTAGGTGAAGTACCAGAGATGGAGATCACCAGCGTAGCCTCTGCTACGGTCGATCAAGACTAGGTGAGCCACAAGACTTATACCGGGAAACTTGGGATTGCAGAAGATTTTTTCACAGGTGCAAGAGGCACTCAGCATTCGGAAGCGGTTGACAGAGCTGGAGGAGTGTTCAGGGCAAATTGGACCACCATCGCAGAGAGCACCAGAGATTCGAGCGGTACTGTGGAGAGGTGGGACCCGCAGGCTTCCGCAAAACAGACTAGGGGTAAATGATCGTTCTCGTGTACTTGCTAGGTTTATGTAACAGGTACAAATAGTTGGTATCCTACGTTAGCCGAGGCACGAGGCGAGCGTAGGATTGAGTCTACGCGTAAGTAAGCGGTGTCGTTCGCTGCTCTTTTCACTCCTTCGTGAACCTCAGTCAGTGAGCTCCTTCTAAGCTCACACTTGTCTGCGTCAAACTCCACGGTTTTCTTCTTCATTCTTCACCCGCGATGGAAGACCCCAACCTCGCAGTAGAACCGGATTTCAATTCAGAAGAATACAACGAGCATCGACTCGAACTGGTCGACGTAGACCACGACATTGACGAGGCACATGCAGCACGCATACTCTCCAAAGCTTGGAGACTCAACAACTCCAAAGACAAGGATCGTTGGACTGCTCGCCTTGCAGAGCAAGCACTATTTGCTGCTGACGAAAAGAAAAAAGCAGACGAAGCTGAAGCCCTACGCCTCCAAAGCATCGCAGATGATCGGCAAGCCGCCATCAAGGAGGAGCGTCAAAAAAACAAAAACAAGTATGCCCCAATCAGAGACGTTGACGTCCCCGACAACCCTTTCACTCTCCCATCACAATACGCCACGCGTCTCCTCAAAAGGGGTGTTTTCTGCCCGCTCTTCTACTTTACCAACAAAGGCCTTCGTGAGGCTTCGCAGTCATTTATGGCAAACGACACCGACGCCATGGTCATCATTCAAGGAGACTCTGGCGCCCACACCTTCGTCCCGCACTCGCCGCTCAGCCTGCCTCGCCTTCTTTAGTCGCGGACGAAAACCTTTCATGGGAACAATTCGGAGAGGCCACGCCTAGAATGATTACAGACATGAGGAACCACGATTGGCCCGAAGATCGCGTCCGTATGCACATTAGCTTTTGGTCTGCCATTCAGACGCACCGATGGAGACACTCAGACGACCCTTGGGATCAGCGTGCCCTCCTCACATACCAAGGCGAGCAGCGCTTGCTCTGGCACCAGACAGTTGGTACACCGGGCGCATGGACTCTCGCGCGAATCAATGACAGGGTTTTAGCTGAAACGAGACGAGTCATTCAGAACAAGTCAACTAACTCTTTCTTGCTAAAACTCGCTCAGGTAATTTGAATTTTCCTTTCAACCAACACCGTTCGCTCAACTCTTTACATCGCGAACTGTTACATTACTATATTCACCTTTTTCAACAACTATTCCAACGGTGGCCATCATGCGCTACCGCCATTCATCCAATCAATCCACCGCATCACGCGCATCGCACCCATCGGCAATCACGCCTAACCCCCTCCCGTTTTCCTTCTCCCGCATCACGCGTTTCCAGCAAGCGAACATCGCACCACCAGCCCCAGTGCATCATGCACCACAGCAGCCAAACGCAGCTAGCTCGTCTCCCCACTCAGCCACGCAGCAACACGCAACCCTCCATTCTAGGTCGTTTAGCACCAACAAACGCCCAGCCTCGCCGCCTCACTCCCCAGCTCAGCCTCGAAGAAGCAGCGTACATTTCTTACCCTCCGGAAGCGCTCCCAACCAATCCCAAACCGAAACCGGCCCCCTTCCATGCTGCGCAGTCTGTCTCGGCAGGCATGCCCCACCGTACCGTCGATTGCGAAGCTGCTCGCACATGGGACGATATCTTCGACACCTTTTCAAAGAGAAGTCGCAAAGCACTATATTCCAAAGCCAACGTGCGCCTCTGCACCAAGTGGCAACGTAGCGAAGGATGCTCAGAAACATCATGCCTCCGCCACATTCTGCTCAGGCTGCGGAGCGCTCACGCATGGAGCTCAGAGCTGCCCTCGAGCTCAGAAAGCACCGAGCGCTAACGCCTTATAAACCAGACGCTTGGAGCCAACTGCTTCACGTGATGCACGATCTCCACACCGTTTCCATGACATCCAGCGGGGCTTCGTTTCGGTTTCAACCTCAATTTCCCTTCATCTCGCATGTACAAACCCCTTATAATAAAGATTCCATTACCTCGTACGCCGCTGAGTTCAATGAATTAGTAAACAAGGAAATTTCCAAAGGAAGGTACATAGGCCCGTTTCCCCTAGACACGCTGCAGGACCTCATTGGTCCATATCAAACTTCTCCCTTTCCATTATTCCCAAACCCAATCGCCCGGGTAAGTTTAGACTTGTTCAGAACTTCTCATCTCCGATTTCTCCCACCCCCCTCATACCTAACCCAGCCGTTAACACTTGCATCGATGCAGCAGATTTCCCCACTACATGGGGAAAGTTTTCCATAATTTACTCCCTCATATCTAATTTACCCCCAGGCTCTGAAGTCGCAATGCGTGACGTAGCCGAGGCCTATCGCACCATTCCGCTACATCCCTCTCAATGGCCAGCCTACATGTAGTCCGGATTTCGACAAACACACGGATGCGTCGACACTGTGCGGCATTTCGGAGCTACACCATCTGCGGAGGGATATGGTCACGTTGCTGACGGCGCATGCGAAATCATGCGTCCACAAAGGTATAGGTCCCCTCGACAAGTGGGTAGACGATCACATATTTTTTCGGATCCACAAATCTCAAATAATTACCTACAATGCCAAACGACACCTATGGAGCAAGGATCTAGCTGTTCGAAGGCATGCAGCATGCAGGCGGTCGCCTGTGGTTCGAAGGCGCACACGCCAATCAATGGAGCATCAGAAGAGTCTAGCGAAGACTGCTCCCGGCCCATCAAAGACTTGTCGAAAGGCATCACCGCGATCGGACCACGACATGAGAACTTCACATACAACATGCAAGATATCGACGACATTTCCGACGAACTAGGCATTCCCTGGGAGAAGTCTAAAGATCAAGCCCTTCGACCACAAAACCACGTACATCGGTTTCGTTTGGACCTGAACTCTCGCACTGTATCCCTTAGCCCTGAAAAAGTCACTAAATACATCGCCGCGATCGAAGCATGGCTAGCACGCCCAACCCACGTGCTCCACGACGTACAAGAACTGTATGGTAAACTCCTACACACTTCATCTGCCGTACCTAGGGGACGAGCTTACCTTCTTGGCCTCGAACGCATGCTGGCAACAGCAGCCGAAAAACCCTTCATGCCTCACCGGCCGCACAAGGCCATCGCCAACGATCTCGCGTGGTGGCTTAACGTCTTGAATTCAGGTAGCGCAACAAGGATTATTAACCAGCCTCCTACCTTCGAGGACCCGCAAGCTTTCTCAGATGCAAGTTCAGGAATTGGCATTGGCATCATCATTGGACAACGTTGGCGAGCCTGGCGGCTCATACCAGGTTGGAAGTCACTCAACGGACAACGAGACATCGGATGGGCTGAAGCCGTCGGTTTCGAACTACTCACCTACTCTCTCGCAGCTGTCGTTGGTGCTAGCGGCGCATTCATCGTCCACGGAGACAACACCGGCGTCGTCGAAGGGTGGAGAAATGGGAGACATCGCAACACTGCAGCCAACGACGTTTTCAAACGAATTCACCAGTTTATTCACAACTCTTCCCTTCGCTTCGAGGTCTCAACTAGATACGTTCCATCAGAACACAACCCCGCTGACCTCCCTCCCGCGGTATATACCCCCCTGCATCTTTCCTACTCCCTCCCATCTCCATCCCTCAACCTCTTCGCGACTTCATCATCGACGCCACACAGCCCCTTTCCCATCGCAAACTCCATGCCCTTAGCAACGGAGAGTACAGCGCCCCAGCTGCAAAACTCATTAACCGTGCTCGAGTTCAGCAGGAAGCAGACGAGCAAGCCAGTGCTCTCCAACGCAAAAATGACGCTTCCCTCACTACCAGCCACTGGAAGTGACAGAACGAGGTTTGATACCCCCCTCCCACCACCCTCCGTCCACAGTCAGCCACAGCCACAACCTCACCCTTACCGTTCGAACCTCACCCCGCGTACATCTTCACTTCGTCCGCACTGCCTTGCCAAAGAACGCCTGCTCCGCTGGATCCCGTCCGCAACACCTGCGCGAGCACACACCGCAGGAGCACCCATCTCACAGGTCATTTCGCTGACGGAAGAACAACTGAACCGCATCCTCGTTGTCATGGGCGCCTCCCTCGCAGAATCTACCAAAGCCACATACGGCTCCGGTCTCCTCATCTTCCATGTATACTGCGATCTCAACGACATCCCAGACGCCAATCGCTGCCCGCTGTCGTCAAGACTTCTTTTAGCTTTCCTTTCCAGCTGTGCCGGCGCATACTCAGGCTCCGCGCTCGCCAATTACGCAGCCGCGTTACATGCTTGGCACACACTGCATGGCGTACAATGGAACATCGACCCAGATCAGCTAAAGACAATCCTCGAAGGGGCTGCACGGCTAGCCCCAGCTTCGTCCAAGCGAGAGCCCCGCAAACCCTTCGAGCCAGACATCATCATCAGCTTCAGGAATCACCTAAACTTGCAAGAACCCCTTGACGCCGCCGTCTTCGCTTGTCTCACAACAACTTTCTATTGCGTTGCCCGCTTGGGTGAATTCACGCTTCCCAACCTCAAAGACTTTAATCCAACCAAGCACATCACTAGGAACGACGTCTCCAGAGCCCTGGGCATCAACGGTCTACCCGTCACCAAATTTCATATCCCTTCCACCAAAGCGTCCCCACGCAACGGTGAAGACACCCAATGGGCAGCCCAATCCGATCTCACAGACCCAGAATCCGCGCTCGCCAATCACCTCCTAATCAACCCGGCGCCCGACAACGCACACCTCTTCGCATGGCATCGCCCAAAGACTGGTTTACGTCCCCTCACCAAACGTGAGTTCACCAGCAGGCTCTCTGACATCGCTAAGAAACACGGCCTACCTAACCTTAAAGGGCACAGCATTCGCATCGGGGGCACCCTTTTATACCTCAAAAGAGGTGTTCCTTTCGACGTCGTAAAATCCATCGGCAGGTGGAAAGGAGACTCATTCACGCTGTACCTCAGGCAACACGCCACAATTCTAGCGCCTTATCTTCAGGACTCCCCCATCCTAGAACCATTCACACGCTACACCATGCCCCCCTTACGCTAACCAGTTCAGTAAGTTTCCGCATCTCCTTCCATCATGGGCATCAAGCCTTCGCTGCATGCGTCGCTGACTCCTAACATCTTGGGTACACAGCTCGTCTTGCTGCCGGGTTCAAGTCATTGTTTCGACCGGAAAACCCTTCGGGTTTTCGCCCAACCACCGTTTCCTCTCTCCACGTATCGCTTTACATTTCCTTTGTACATCACAGAGTTCCCTTTATGAGCATCATCACTTTTGCTGTGCCCCACATCGACATCAAGCATCGTAACGCATAGATGGTATCCTACGTTAGCCGAGGCACGAGGCGAGCGTAGGATTGAGTCTACGCGTAAGTAAGCGGTGTCGTTCGCTGCTCTTTTCACTCCTTCGTGAACCTCAGTCAGTGAGCTCCTTCTAAGCTCACACTTGTCTGCGTCAAACCCGCCCCCCACTCCCTCTCACAGAGCGTCAAAAAAAATTCTATCCCAGCTCCGTATTTCTCAATCTGATTTTGTCTGACGCAGTGCACTCGACACCCTCGTGCAGCTCAAGACGACTGTTCGGCGCCCATCCCGCCCTACACAGCTCGTCTTGCTGCCGGGTTCAAGTCATTGTTTCGACCGGAAAACCCTTCGGGTTTTCGCCCAACCACCGTTTCCTCTCTCCACGTATCGCTTTACATTTCCTTTGTACATCACAGAGTTCCCTTTATGAGCATCATCACTTTTGCTGTGCCCCACATCGACATCAAGCATCGTAACGCATAGATGTAACTATCTGTTTGGCACTTCACTGGCAAGGTGATTTGCTACCACTGGCAGATCGACATATTATCGAACAATCCACAGGTCTTTGCACTTCTCCAGGCAAAGAAGAGCCCGTAAGACACGGCTTTGTTTCGATCTTCAGGCCTTCCTAGTATGTCTACCACAGCGAATTATATTAGCTACCAAGGGCACTGTTCACGACAGTCGTGGACGGGTGCAACTACATACTGGCATGCTGCCATGTCATGCCAGAGCAAACAGCCCCCGCTGATAAGTGTTAGTGGTTTGCCTATATAGGCAGTGTAGTTACGGTATGCACAGTCATCCTCTGATTCTCTGACACTGATGGATGATGAAAAATATCGATGATTAAGCAAAACGAATTATTTTAGTTGATTTCTCAGCTCATCGTAGGCTCACTGGCTCAGTCAGCGTTGATGCAACCTATATAAGAGGGATGTAACAATTGCAACCAACCATGAGCATTTGAGTTTCATCGTTCGGTCCTGCGAACAGCGATTGTGTACTTTTCTAGCAAACTACTTCTACTTACACAGCAATGGCTCCCATCGGTACACTTTGGGGTTCCCCCCGTCAGCGCCAGAGTAAAGTCGTGAGTCAAGTCTAATCATGATCGATCATACTACCGTATCGACCTAACTGCTACCCCCGTCGATTGACAGATCCTCAGTGTCGCCGCTATCAATGGGCTCGAGCTTGAGCAAGCCCCTTTCGAGTTCGGTGTTACCAACAAGTCGCCCGAGTTCGCCTCCAAGTTCCCCTACGGCAAAATCCCCGCTTTCGAGGACTCCGAGGGATGGACCTTAATCGAGGGCGCTCCGATCGCGCGTTACCGTACGCCGCACTTTCTCTTCCCGTGCTGTATACATGATGGACTCACATGTGTCCCCAGTGAGCGACATCGGTGGAAAATCAAATCTCCTCGGCTCAAATGCGAAGGAAGCTGCGTTGATTGATCAGTGGATTCACTTCGCAGAGCATGAGATCGGAGGTCCGCTTTCGGGTGTCATAGGTCTCCTCTACAGCTTCTCTGGGCCATTCACTCGTGAGGTAAATAATTAAGAAAAGATTTCATCACCGCTGGCTAAACGATGTCTACACAATTATGACAGGGCCATGACAAGCAGGTGGAGCGCCTGGTGCGCGCGCTGAAGTACCTCGAATCGTATCTTGCTACGCGTCCCTCTGGGTACTTGGTTGGGGACTCTGTGACCCTCGCTGACCTTGTCCTTGTCGGGCTGGTTCACGGTTCTGCACGTCTGTCACTTGGCGCTGCTGAACGGGCGCAGTACCCCCTCACTTTTGCTCACTATGCCCGAGTGACTGACGATGAGACGATCAAGCAGTACTGGAGCACCGAGGATTTCGTTGAGATTGCTGTGACTGAGCCAAAGACGGCTTAAAGGTTCGGATGGAGACTTGCAGAATATTAATACAAGGCATTTTTACTGTGTTGCTTCGACATGACGATGTCCTTGACAGTCCGAGCCGATTATGCTTGAACTCAGAGCTGTCGTATGTCACGCCAGGACCTGGTAGGCCTGAGCTCTCCACTGAAAGCCAGAGGCAAGTCTAGCCCGATCGAAAGCTGTTGGACTAGGGGTCCCCCTCCAGCGAGGGTCATTAATATTGAGAGTCCCCCAAAATCACGTCAGTCAAGTCACAATTTACTATTCAAGAAGAAGGCCGATCTTGACAGGCTGGAAATTTCATTTGGCCAACTCCAAGTCCACAGCAGCACTTTGGTTCCGCATCGGAGTCAATTCCGTTCAGCTAGCTTGTCTTTATTTTCATCGGATATATTCATTATTTCGCAAGAGTTATCATAATCGCGGCGACACTGGCTCAGCTACTAACTAATGCCTTGTGGGACCCACACCAATTTTCTCCTGAGTCACACACGAGTGAGTATCAGTGATGCCACACGAATTAATTTATCTGACCCAGAACTGCATTGTAAGGTCACCTCTAACAGGCCTTCATCATAATCGACAACTATAAGCTGGATAGCGCAAAGCTCTCCGAAATGTGCGGGCACCAAGCGTGTTCCCATACAAAGCCAATGATCCCCTGTGGGATTGAACCGGACCAGCACATCACCATGGTAGCAGTGATAGAAAATAGGCATGATAAGGAGAACCTGGAGAGGACCCCTTAAATTTCGCCCACACTTGGTCGACCAGACTCAAGCGTCTTTCGCAGCCTTATGGTGTCGCTTCGAGATTCTCACCATCTGTCTCGCTTTTGAGCCGTCCGTGCGAATGGATGTGGGTTGTGGATGCCACGCCGAATAATCAGGGGTGAGCCAGCAGTTGTCGTCCACAAACGCAAGGCCTGGCGGCGTCTTCTTATCTTCCTCTACTTCGAGGCATGTCTACTGGCTTTCGGTCCAGGAAGTGACAAACGGGCTTTCACCCAAATCCAAGTCCAATACCAGCGTGCAACTGCTGTAGGCTACCAAGCGCAGTAGTTCCTTAGATGTCGATGGGTCTACGGTGTGCATGGCACTGTGGACGAGCCACTTGGAAAATTATGTGAGGATGTCCTCGACACACCCACCTTCGATTCACTACCGCCGAACAACGGTCAACACGATGCCGGTCATTAGTCTGGGATAATGAACTAGACGCTCCCACAGAGCATCACTCCTACGAAAAGGAGGACCATTGTTTTGGGAACAAAGCAGGGATCCCGCACAGAAGCGACGACAGTGCCATCGTCACGGCAGTGCACAATGCAACGTTGTGGGGGGAGTGAAGTTACCAAAGATGGAGGTCACCAGCGTAGCCTCTGCCACCGTCGACCAAAACTGGGCGAGCATCCGGACGTATACCGGGAAATTTGGGATTGCAGAAGATTTTTTCACAGATGCAAGAGGCACTGAGTATTCGGAAGCGATTGCCAGACAGAGCTGGGAGGAGTGTCAGGACAAATTGGAACACCGTCGCAGAGAGCTTTGCGATTGCACCAGAGATTCGGGCGCTACGGTCGAGAGGTGGAACCCGCAGGCTTCCGCAAAACAGACTGGCGATGACAGCCTCTTGGAACTTACGGTCCTTGTTTGCAAATCCAAGAAGGATCTATCATTCCACTATGGAATTTCTGTGACACAAAACGCTGACGGTACATGGACAAAGTTTGCATGTGTTCTTTCTCCCAAAGCTGCGTTGTATGATGATGCCAGAGCCCGAAACGTCAACGTTGTAATTGGGAGATGATAATGCAGCTTACATCTTACCACTCACGCAGACGGTGTGTTTCATCGAGAATAATTGGTCCCCATATGTGGGGCTCCTTAATTAGTTTTCAGCTGCGGCATTGCTTCTTCGATGTCTTGCTGTGGATCATGATTCTATGCGTGTGTACACTTTAAATTTTAGGTTTACATATACCAATGGTTACTAGATACAGCGATAAATCTATGTACTATTTGGCGCTTCATGCCTTTCCACAGCCTTACTGAGTCAAGCTTTTTCAATGTGATTGCTGGAGTCGACATATTCGAAAGTGTCATTTATCGACCAATCCCTCAAGTGGTGCACTTCTCCAGGTAAAGAAGAAGTGGGATCGAGCCGTTCTCGACCCCGCAAGACACGGTTCTGTGGTCATCTCGTAGACGACTGCAACTATTGGCATGTCATGCCAGCGCTATAACGGCCTTCGCCAAGCCTCCAGCCATGATAAGTGGCGTGTCACTTGAACATGAAATGACTTATAAGCCCTAACGCTAGTGATGCTACCTGGCGTTACGGTATGCACAGTCATTCTCCGATTCCCTGACGCTGATGGATGAACAATATCGATTATTAAGCCAAACGAATTATTTTTGTCTGGCCGTTACGAGACGCAGTCGCCATTGATGCACCCTACATAAGAGGGATGCAACAACCAGCCACTCCAGCAGCCGGCCGTCCTACGAACAGCGACTTCCAAGCAAACTCCATACACTTACACAACAATGGCTCCCATCGGTACAATCTGGGGTGACATTCGTCAGCGACAGACTAAAGTCGTAAGTCGAGTCCACGTTCATACCCCCGCGTCGACCTAACCCATGTCCCCGTCGATTGACAGATCCTCAGTATCGCCGCTCTCAATGGGCTCGATCTTCAGCAAGCTCCTTTCGAGTTCGGTGTTACCAACAAGTCTCCCGAGTTCCTCTCCAAGTTCCCTTATGGCAAAATCCCTGCTTTCGAGGACTCCGAGGGATGGAAGTTAACCGAGGGTACCACGATCGCGCGTTACCGTACGCCGCACTTTTCCCTTCTCATCCTTTACATATGGACTTACGTGTGTCCCCAGTGAGCGACATTGGTGGAAAATCAGACTTCCTCGGCTCAAACGCGAAGGAAACTGCGCTGGTTGATCAGTGGATTCACTTCGCAGAGCACGAGATCGGGGCTCCAGTTTCGGGCGCCTCGGTCTTGTCTACGGTTTCTCTGGGCCATTCACTCGCGAGGTAAAGAACTAAGATAACCTTTCATCAGCCGCTGGCTAAACGATATCTGATTTTACGACAGGCCCTTGACAAACAGGTAGAGCGCCTGGTCCGCGCGCTGACGTACCTCGAGTCGTACCTTGCGACGCGTCCCTCTGGGTACTTGGTTGGAAACTCCGTGACCCTTGCCGACTTCGTCCTTGTCGGGGTGGTTCACCAAGCTGCTATTGTGTCACTCGGCGCTGCTGAGAGGGCGCAGTATACCCTCATTTTTGCTCACCTTGCGAAAGTGACCGGCGATGAAAGGTTCAAGCAGTACTGGAGCACCGAGAAATTCGTGGAGGTTGCTGCGACTGAGCCAAAGACGCTCGATTTTTAAAGGTTTGCACGGAGATTCGAGAATACAAGACATTCTATTGTGTTGCTTCGACATAATCGTATCATTGACAGTAACATAATCAGACATATGCTAACTGCTGCGAGCACCGAGCTGAGTATGCTTGAACCCAGAGCAAACCCAGAGCTGCGTCGTAGATTATGTCAGTACCTGATATGCCTGAGCTCTCCATTGAAAGGTTGGAGACGAGCCTCTCCTGATCGGAATCTGTTGGGCTACGGGTCCTCGATATTGAGAGCCTGAGCTGAGCTGGCATTCGTCAAAGTCACGTCAGTCAAGTTACAGTATACAGTATGTACTAGACAATGAAATTAAAGCCATGGCCACTCTTGACGCATCTTGTGGAAACTGGAAATTTACTTATTTGGCCAACTGCAAGACTACAGCAACATTTGCTTCTGCACCCTCAGAGTCAATGCCGTGTCAGCTTCAACTTTCCGTTCTTTATCTTTCTCGGATATATTCATTATTTAGCAAAATGTATCATAATCGCGGCGACACCAGCTCGGCGCTCAGCGCTCAGCTGTTGCCTTTCTCAGGATCTCACTCATGACGTGCCATTTGTGTTCGACTCGGGTTCTGGCCAAGTGACTCGCCACTGCGCTCAGCAAAGGCTCACACGGTTTGACCGACTGATTGCTACTGCATCCTACAATCTGTTATAACTTGCAGTATGTCTACCATCCTCTGATTCCCTGACTCTGATGGATAGGTCGATGGTCAAGTACAGAGTAGTCTCCCAGAGGTCATTGGGCTGGCGCTCCGGGAAGTCACCTTCACATAGTGCAAGAGTCTCTATATCTCATTGACTTCTCAGAGAAAAAACTTGCCATCATAAGTAAGCTGCACACACGTGCATACTAGCTAATGCCTTGCAGTTGCCGAATCCACACCGATTTCCTGATGGCTAGTCACACGAGTGAGTATCAGTGATGCTACATGAATCAATGTATCTAAACAGAATTGCATTCTAGTATTTATGTAAGCCAAGCGTTTTCAATGTGATTGCTGAAGATCGACATATTCAAAGTGTCATTATCAAACAATCCACAAGTGGTTGCACTTCTCCAGGTAAAGAAGAAGTGGGATCGAGCCGTTATGACCCCGCAAGACACGGTTCTGTGACCATCTCGTAGACGGCTGCAACTATTGGCATATCATGCCAGAGCTATAACAGCCTTCGCCAAGCCTCCGCTGAGCTGGCTTGGGGACTGATCAGAACCTCATTGGAACATGAAATGACTTATAAGCTCCTAACGGCTAGTGATTGCTATGTGTACGGTTACGGTATGCACAGTTATTCTCCGATTCCCTGACGCTGATGTATGAACCATATCGATGATTAAGCCAAACGAATTATTTTTGAATTGATTTCGGCTCTGCCTGGGATGAGTAAGCTCCGCAAGTGGAAGGTCTGGTTGTTGTCTGGCCGTAGGCGCAGTCAGCGCTAGCATTGGTGCACCCTACATAAAAGGGATGCAACAACCAGCCACTCCATCATTCGGTCGTCCTACGAACAGCGACTTTCTAACCAACTCCATACACTTACACAGCAATGGCTCCTATCGGTACAGTCTGGGGTGACACTTGTCAACGCCAGACTAAAGTCGTAAGTCAAGTCCACGTTCATACCCCCGCGTCGACCTAACCCATGTCCCGTCGATTGACAGATCCTCAATATCGCCGCTCTCAATGGGCTCGATCTTCAGCAAGCTCCTTTCGAGTTCGGTGTTACCAACAAGTCTCCCGAGTTCCTCTCCAAGTTCCCCTATGGAAAAATCCCGCTTTCGAGGACTCCGAGGGATGGAAGTTAACCGAGGGTACCACCATTGCGCGTTACCGTATGCCACACTTTTCCCTTCTCGTCCTTTACATGTGTACTTACACGTGTCCCCAGTGAGCGTCATCGGTGGAAAATCAGACTTCCTCGGCTCAAACGCGAAGGAAACTGCACTGGTTGATCAGTGGACTCACTTCGCAGAGCATGAGCTCGGGGGTCCAGTTTTTGGCATCCTGGGTCTCGTCTACGGTTTCACTGGGCCATTCATCGCGAGGTAAAGAATTGAGATAACCTTTCATCACCGCTGGCTAAACGATATCTAATTTTACGACAGGCCCTTGACAAGCAGGTAGAGCGCCTGATCCGCGCGTTGACGTACCTCGAGTCGTACCTTGCGGCGCGTCCCTCTGGATACTTGGTTGCAAACTCAGTGACTTGCCGACTTTGTCCTTGTCGGGGTGGTTCATCAAGCTGCTAGTGGGCCACTCGGCGCTGCTGAGAGGCACAGTACCCACTCGTTTTTGCTCACCTTGCGAAAGTGACCGAGGATGAAAGGTTCAGCAGTACTGGGGCACCGAGAACTTCGTGGAGGTTGCTCTGACAGAGCCAAAGACGCTCAATTAATTAAAGGTTCGCACGGAGACTCGCAGAATACAATACATGTCTACTGTATTGCTTCGACATAATTGTATCATTGACAGTGATATAATCACCCACATAGCACGTAGGGTCATATACTAACTGCCGTGAGCACCGAGCTGAGTATGCTTGAACCCTGCAGAGCGAACCCAGAGCTGCGTCGTAGATCACGCCAGTGCCTGTTAGGCCTAAGCTCTGTTTGCTACGGTCCTGAATATTGAGAGTCTGAGTTGAGCTGGCATCCGTCAGAGTTTCGTCAGTCAATTTTAATTTACTATATGTATACAGGTTGTACTAGTCAATGAAAAAAAAAAAAGCCATACTTGACGCATCCTGTGAAAACTGGCATTTAATTTCAAGTTGGCGGACTGCACAAGGACTGCAAGTCTACAGGAACATTTTGCTTCCGCACCTTCGGAGTTAATGCTGTGTCGGCTTCAATTTCCCGCTTCATCTTCCCCAGATATATTCACTATTTAGCAAAGAGTGCGAGCAGCAATCGATGATCTACTGGCGTTGAACCGGACCGGCACATCGCCACGGTACCAGTGACAGAAAATGGGTATGATGACGAGAACGTGGAGGAACCCCTTAAGAGTTCGCTAACACCTAGGTCTGATCGACCGAACTCAAACGTGTTCCAAAGCCTTATGCTGTCGCTTCAGGATTCTCACCGCCTGCCTCGCTTTTGAGCCATCGGTGCGAATGAATGTGGTTGTGGATGCCGGACCACATGGGGATGGGGATGGAGGGATCACGCGTTTTCGTTATTGGTATGGGTGAACCAGCAGTCGTCATCCACCAACGCAAGCCTGGCGGTGTCTTCCTATCTTCCTCCACTTCGAGGCACGTCTATTTAGTCTTCATGACCTACAACCCGCCTCTTCCCCTACTTTGTTCCTCGTTTTTTTGTCTATCGTCCGGTGCGGACCTGTGTTCCTGGGCCTTCCTAACTGACACATCCAGCTTGAATACCCGTGTCACTGTCAACAACAAAGAAGACACAAAGGTCTGTCATGTCACATTCATGCGTGCAAGGGGTTCAAGTTGGAACGGGGACATCCGTGGTGTTTGATATCGATAGTCTCGTCTGTGCTCAAGACGCGGGAGGGTACTAATCAAAAGCGTTCATCTAACCCACCTCAACCACTCCAAAGGCAAGCTTCTGTCATCCGAGGTTCTCGCGACAGGTCATATAGTATCTATCCATCTCACTGTCGTGTCCTCCCAGCCCTCCAAAATCCCACATCTTGATTGAAGCATCGCGTACCGATGGCTGGGGCCGCCTCCTCAGTTTCCTAACTACAGCCACGTCCGAGTCTGAGCCATCGCTGGAACCAGAGTCCGGGTCTTCCGAGGCGCTCGATACACTTTGTTCGCCAGCGTCGTCGAAATGTCTCGAGCCAGAGACTGAGAGAAGAACTGGTTGTAACGGATGGAACGCGGCAACTGACTTTAAAAGGCATAGCTCGGCGAAGCGGTGTTGTCGGATTGCTCCAATTACAGACTCGTTCAGTCGACATACACCTATAAGAAAGTATAGAATAGGGGCAATCTCGCACGTTTGGGACAACAAAGAGCCCGCTTATCTCCACGTGATTTGGATCTACCTATGCATATCGCACCATTCGAGCCATGCTAGGGAGAGTATCTCAGATTGTCTCTGAACGTGGCGGAGCATACATTGAATCAGGAATCTGAAGATGACAAGCGAGAACACAATCCCGCATATGTAGATATATTCTCTCAGAGCGCCTGACGCTATCGTTTTTCGGGACATTGAGACCGGACTGTCGATTCGGAGGCTTGTACACACCTACGATAGTGAGAAGCACGGGTTAGTGACTGGCGTGAGCGAGTGTGGACCTACTAGAAGTTCCAGCTCCCAAAAGAGGTACCTTCATCCCGTCGTCACCAGCACGAATTCTACCTGCATCCTGAGGATGTCACCATACCCAGCTCACCACATCCGCAGCTTTCGGTGCAGGAGGTGATAAACTGGATTTCACCTAAATCCAAGTCCAAGACCCAGCGTGCAACTGCTGCCAGGCTAGCAAGCGCAGTAGTTCCTTTTGATATCGATAAGGTCTAGTGCTGCTGCGGCGTGCCTTGGACGAGCCTCCACTTAGAAAATTATCTGGGACTATGGCCTCCCTAGAAGCGAAGTACTTCTGAACCTCATGTATCTGATGTCCCACAAGGATCCTCGACACACTCACCTTCAATTTACTACCGCCGAACATCGATCAACACGACGACGGCATTGGTCTGGGATGATGAACATAGACGCTCCGCAGAGCATCCCTCTACGAAGAGAATCATTATTAAGGTACCCACGCGCGACTCCTGCACAGAGGCGACGACAACGCTATCGTCACGGCAGTGTACAATGCATCGTTGTAGGTGAAGTACCAAAGATGGAGATCACTAGCGTAGCCTCTGCTACCGTCGATCAAGACTAGGTAAGCCACAAGACTTATACCGGGAAACTTGGGATTGCAGAAGATTCTTTCACAGGTGCAAGAGGCACTCAGCATTCGGAGCAGTTGACAGAGCTGGAGGAGTGTTCAGGGCAAATTGGACCACCATCGCAGAGAGCACCAGAGATTCGAGCGGTACTGTGGAGAGGTGGGACCGCAGGCTTCCGCAAAACAGACTAGGGGATGGAAACCCTCTGACCAGGAACTTACAGGACTTGTTCCAAATCCAAGAAGGATTTATCATTCCACTATGGAATAATTCTGTGACACAGAACACTGATAGTGCATGGCACAAAGTTGCAGTGTCTTCCTCCCAAAACCACGTTGTATCCGATATCAGAGCTCGAAACGTCAAGGTTGTGATTGGCAGATGGTAGTGCAGCTTACATTTTACCACTCACGCAGAGTGTGTTTCACAAACAAAAATTAGTCCCCCAAGGCAAGGCTCCTTGACTAGAGTTTCAGGCGTTGTCCTTTGTCTTGTTGTGACAGTTTCTTCAACACGAGTTTACTGTAAGTAGGTAAATGATCGTTCTTGTGTACTTGCTAGGTTTATGTAACAGGTACAAATAGTTGTAAATGTCTGTTTGGCACTTCGGTGATTTCAAGTTGCTACCAGATCGACATACATATTATCGAACAATCCACAGGTCTTTGCACTTCTCCAGGCAAAGAAGAGCCCGTAAGACACGGCTTTGTTTCGATCTTCAGGCCTTCCTAGTATGTCGACCACAGCGAATTAGCTACCAAGGGCACTGTTCACGACGGTCGTAGACGGGTGCAACTACATACTGGCATGCTGCCATGTCATGCCAGAGCAAACAGCCTCCGCTGACAAGTGTTAGTGGTTTGCCTATATAGGCAGTGTAGTTACGGTATGCACAGTCATCCTCTGATTCTCTGACACTGATGGATGATGAAAAATATCGATGATTAAGCAAAACGAATTATATTAGTTGATTTCTCAGCTCATCGTAGGCTCACTGGCTCAGTCAGCGTCGATGCAACCTATATAAGAGCATTTGAGTTTCATCGTTCGGTCCTGCGAACAGCGATTGTGTACTTTTCTAGCAAACTACTTCTACTTACACAGCAATGGCTCCCATCGGTACACTTTGGGGTTCCCCCGGTCAGCGCCAGAGTAAAGTCGTGAGTCAAGTCTAATCATGATCGTTCATACTCCCGTATCGACCTAACTGCTACCCCCGTCGATTGACAGATCCTCAGTGTCGCCGCTATCAATGGGCTCGATCTTCAGCAAGCTCCTTTCGAGTTCGGTGTTACCAACAAGTCTCCCGAGTTCCTCTCCAAGTTCCCCTATGGCAAAATCCCCGTTTTCGAGGACTCCGAGGGATGGAAGTTAACCGAGGGTACCACGATCGCGCGTTACCGTACGCCGCACTTTTCCCTTCTCATCCTTTACATATGGACTTACGTGTGTCCCCAGTGAGCGACATTGGTGGAAAATCCGACTTCCTCGGCTCAAACGCGAAGGAAACTGCGCTGGTTGATCAGTGGATTCACTTCGCAGAGCACGAGATCGGGGCTCCAGTTTCGGGCGCCCTGGGTCTTGTCTACGGATTTTCTGGGCCATTCACTCGCGAGGTAAAGAATTAAGATAACCTTTCATCACCGCTGGCTAAACGATATCTGATTTTACGACAGGCCCTTGACAAACAGGTAGAGCGCTTGGTCCGCGCGCTGACGTACCTCGAGTCGTACCTTGCGACGCGTCCCTCTGGGTACTTGGTTGGAAACTCCGTGACCCTTGCCGACATTGTCCTTGTCGGGGTGGTTCACCAAGCTGCTATTGTGTCACTCGGCGCTGCTGAGAGGGCGCAGTATACCCTCATTTTTGCTCACCTTGCGAAAGTGACCGGCGATGAAAGGTTCAAGCAGTACTGGAGCACCGAGAAATTCGTGGAGGTTGCTACGACTGAGCCAAAGACGCCCGATTTTTAAATGCACGGAGACTCGAGAATACAAGACATTCTATTGTGTTGCTGTGCTAAAACCTGATCGGAATCTGCTGGGCTACGGGTCCTCAATATTCAATATTGAGAGTCTGAGCTGAGCTGGAGCCTGGCATTCGTCAACGTCACGTCAGTCAAGTTACAATATACAGTATGTACTAGATAATAAAAAAAGCCACTCTTGACACATCCTGTGAAAACTGGAAATTTACTTATTTGGCCACTGCAAGTCTACAGCAACATTTTCCTTCCGCACCTTCGGAGTCACTGGCAAATTGCAATGCCATGTCAGCTTCAACTTTCCCGTCTTTACATAACTTTCTCGGATATATTCACTATTTAGCAAAGTGTATCGTAATCGCGGCGACACCAGCTCAGTGCTCAGCTGCTACTTTTCTTAGGATCTCACTGGCACGTCATGTGCCATTTTGTGTTCGACTCGGATTCTGGTCAAGTGACTCACCCACTGCGGCTCAGCAAAGACTCAGGCAGTTTTGACCGACTGATTTCTACTGCACCCTACAATCTGTTACAACTTGTGGTATGTCTTACCATCCTCTGATTCCCTGACGCTGATGGATAGGTCGATGGTCAAGTACAGAGTAGTCTCCCAGAGGTCATTGGGCTGGCGCTCCGGGAAGTCACCTTCCACATAGTGCAAAGAGTCTTCTATATCTCATTGATTTCTCAGAGAAAGGATTGCTATCATAAGTAAGCTGCACACATGTGCATACTAGCTAATGCCTTGCAGTTGCCAAATCCACACCGATTTCCTGATGCTAGTCACACGAGTGAGTATCAGTGACGCTACGTGAATCAATGTATCTAAACCAGAACTGCATTCTAAGTCATATCTAACAGGCCTTCATCATAATTAACAACTGTAAGCTGGATAGCACAAAGCTCTCCGAAATATGCGGGTACCAAACGATAATCGATGATCCCCCGTGGCGTTGAACCGGACCGGCACATCACCAATGTAGCAGTAATAGAAAATAGGTAAGACAAGGAGAACCTGGCCCAGGAGCCCCTGAAATTTCGTGGACACGGACTCAAACGTCTTCCAAAGCCTTATGGGGTCGCAAGAAGAGATAAGACCAGGGTTGCGCATGAATGTGACATGACAGACCTTTTGTGTCTTCGTTTTTGTTGACAATGACACGGGCATTCAAGTTGGACCAGTTACTAATAGGACGACCAGAGGACACAGGCACGCATCGGACGATAGACAAAAGACAAGGAGCAAAGGAGGGAAAGAGGCGGGTTGTAGGTCATGAGAAGATCGATAAAGATTACATAAATAGGAATACCTCGAAGTCGAGGAAGATAGGGAGACAGCACCACGCCTTGCGTTGGTGGATGACGACTATGTACTGGCTCACTTTGGGCTCACTCGTACCAATAACGAAAGCATGATTACTCTATCCACAACCCACGTTCATTCGCACCAATGGCTCAAAAGCGAAACAGGCGGTGAGAATCCCGAA